>JAUZNK010087572.1:0-12735 GCA_035046665.1 Euphysa ruthae | reverse complement strand
TAATTACACTTGCAGAATTTAAATTTTTACTATTCCTAATTAGTCTATGAAACCTGAATTTCAACTTTGAAAAATTTTTTACAAAAATTTAGGGTTTTGCTAATTCTTTCAAAATGGTTCTGCTATATTTTTTCTGAAACCTGGCCATTTTTCTAGTAAAAATTGGGTTTTTTTTTAATTTTCTCATTTTAAAAGACTTTAGAGGGACTTTGCTGATACATATGAGTGGGTCCAATATCTTCATTTAATATAAAATAAAAACTTGGTATAAAGTTTTCAGTCACAGATTTAAGTTCTGCAAAAACAGGCCACTTTTTACATTAGGTGAAATGAAATGTTTAGTAGAATATCTGATATGCTACCGCATTTTTTAGGAAGTTGTTGAAAGGTTCTTAGTACAAGGTGATACGCAAAAACATCTGCATTCTTTAAAAGATACAAATGAAAAAACTTTAATTCGTTTGAAAGAAGAAAAAGAAAAGCTTGAAAAAGAGTTTGATGAAATGAAATATTCGGGCGAAGCAAAGATATCTAGGTAAACAGATTTTCACAATTTTTTCCAAAACTTTTAATTCATTTGTTATCATTTGCTAACTCACATCCTTATTATTTTTGTCAAAATTATAAATCAATTTATTTAACTGACTTTGTTTATACAATTTATAATAGTTTATAAGTTGTAATACTTTTTCTTATCCGATTTTAAGGGTTTTTATGCTGAGGCTGATCGCCATTAAATGACCCTTGGTGATTATAAGTTTTTTCAAAAAAAAATTTTTTTGATATTTAAAACTTTTTTTTGAAATTTCCTTGCAGTCTGTTGTTCATTGTTAGGATTTTTGTAGGGATTGTTTACCCATACACTCATTTGCCAAAAATTCCATTTTCCAGACTCCTAAACGTGTCCAATTTGCTCCAAAAATGAGATTTTTCAATTTATTTCAAAAATTTATGTTCTGATTCTGCCAAAATTTTGTATGATAGTTTAAAATATTGCTTTTTTGCATAATGATTGCCATTTTAAAATAAAATTGAGCCTAAGGCTTGTGAACCTAAAACAGGTCAAATTCTTGTCAAAAATTTTTTATAATTTATCTTTCTTTTTTTTGCGTCTTGGTAATGTCGTATAACGACTTCAAATATACGTACAATTAATAAGGTAAAATTTGACGTCAAAATTATGTCATACTATGACGTTTTAAAATAACGTCTAAATTAAATTGCCAGTAAACACCTGTGGAAAGTTCATACACATATTCCATCCTACAGCTACATCAAAGTGTAATATATCCAATAAGTTGGATTTCTCTTCATGATAAATAAAACTACTAAGTTTTGATATAATAATATTAAGATACATACATAATTTTAAAAAGTTACATCATGGCCAGAAAAGAGTCACTTATGCTGCCAAAAACAATTATTTGCAAGGTTCAATTTAAATTTTATCATCCCAAGAGCGTATTGAATTCGAAATTAGGTAAATCACCTTTGACTCAACAAAGATGGTGAAAGTAGACCAACTGTGTCTGGGACAGGGCACTACCACATTTTGACTGAACAATTAAATTAGCTTATGCCACAATCGGCATAAGCTCCAATGGCTGAGGTCGTTTTGGAGCGTGTTTCACTTGGCTACTAATTTGATTTTTCATAAATACTATGATCATAAAAGGAAGAAAACATCTACTGAGAACTATGATCTACTTTATATGACGAAACAAATCTTAAATCAATTTTTTTGAAAGAAGAAAATTCGGAATTCTGGAAAAATGCATAAAAGTGACATTTCTGATATTTAGAGTGAAAGTAAACATGAAAAGGTAATCAAGGCACATGTGCTTACAAAAACGAAAGTGAAATTAGCAAGTCGATAGCGACAATAGACACAAAAAAAAAAACAAAGCTAAAAAAACAACAAGGGCAGAAAAGAAATATAACCTTGTACATTATTATTTATAGAAAACATTTTTTATTGAGAATAAATAGTTAAAGACAAAGAAGTTTTTAGTTTAGATCTTTCTTCTCTTTTTGTTTATAATTTACTTATATAAACTAAAAGCAGACACTAATAATTAACTTTTAACAACCTACATGCGCATTATTGAAGATGAAATGTGTGGTTTTGTAGTTTACTTATCGTTCGCTGTTTTTAAATTTAAATCAATATACAACTGAGTATAACAAACAACCTCTAACCTTTTGTAAATTATGCAACCATATATGGAATATTCAATCAAGAAACAAATTAATTTACTAAATGTTTTTTTTTTTAATAAATTAATATTTGCAACTTTGGGCAAAATCTCCTCCAGAAACTTGGACGGCAGTACATCAAACAAACACGTGAACCCTGTCGGATGCTATTTTTTTACACATCGTATAAAAAAATGCATATGAATTTCAGGTTACCCTATCATATAAGTGTAAAAAACACGTCAGTAAAGATAACATAATTTGTGACCAAATTACTATCCTAAGTTATATCCATAGCATATAAACCTACACAGAAGTAAATTATTCTTCCTATTATCATTTTTAGCATATTCATGACATTTATCCTACCACATCACATGTATTCAGAGCCACCTGGAGCATTTACAACATATACACATATGTCGCAACTGACTGCTTTTTATTAAAATTGCAAATTATATCAATATCAACGACGTTTATATCTTGAATTCAAAACTGTTTTTTCCTTTAAGCGAAAATTGTGATTTCCTTTAGGAGAACACCAGGCTGTAATATTGATTTGTAAATTTTACATAGCATCATCCACCCCTAATGTATATAACCATCAAAAGCTCTGGTCGATTATATTTATAATAATTTCCTGTAAATGCAAATTTAAAATTTAAATTACCCCAGCAACCCCAAGAAACTTTTTAGTAAATTTGATCAAGTGATGTCATTTTTTATCAGAGTATTATTACTTTTTTGTCATCTTTTTATTGAAAATAATCTATCCCTATGTTCAAAAAATTTTGGAGGTGGCAATTCTCCTTCATATTTCAGTTAATCAAAAATCCTATTTTGCTAAATAATGTATTTTATGAATCTTTGATTGACAAATAATAATGTATTTTATTTACATGCATTACAGACATTCCATAATACTACATATAACATTTTATATCATTTTAGGAATTTTTCATATGACAAAAACAACATAATATAACTCAACAGTAATTTATAGATCTGTGCATCAGATTCCAATTCATGATCGAATTCATGTCTTTAACCGTTTTCCAATTTTGCAATTCAAACACACTGTCTGAGTGAATTTGACAGTTTTACCTTTATCAAAAACACAGGCAATAAAGTTAAAATAACGAGCAAGCAAGGTTAGCACAATAAGCCCCAACATAACACATGTTTCAGCAAGTGTGTTAATTGTACGATTAACGCACTTCCTGAAAACCATTTGTTGTTTAATTGCCATAATTCTAGCTAGAGTGTATCAACATCTACATATGAGAGTTAGGTAGTGGTAGGAAATAGAATCTAAATATGACTTCCGTCTGAAGTTTTCAGACTTTAAACAAAAGAGTACACACTGGCAACATGCTTCTCTTAACCTCATCTTGGACTATATGTAAAAATGTATTTGATTATTAAAAAGTTTATCATTTTTCAATCAAGATTTCTCCATTTTTTTTGCGTTTATATTTTATAACTATTTTTACAGTAATAGCGTTGTCTTCATATTCCACATTTTTGTTGTATGTAAATTTATCACAGATTAGCACATTTTTGTTGCTTTTTCCACATTTTTGTGGCGTCCATATTTGTAGATGAAAATCACTCATTTTTCACATTTTATGATTTAAAGCGGGCAAGTTGATTCCGCCATGAATTTATTAAAATTAGTTGCTTTATAATTTCAGCTTTTTATTAAACTAATCAATCTTTGTCAACATGAACAGACAACGAAAAAGGTTTCCGTAAGCCCTGCTTTTACATAAAGCGATACCAAAAAGAGGTAAAAATTTAGACATCGTTTTGATGTAAGCAAAAAGGTCAGATTTTGACCTCAAAGTTTTGACATCGTAACAAGGTCTATGTTGGTCTGCCATTTGCCGTCAAAAACGTTTATGTTAGTTAGGTCATATGACAAAATTTGATGTTGCAACGACTTCTATGTTTGGTCAGTCGTATGACGTCAAGTTTAGGTTGTGCGACGTCACAATCTGATATCAACGTTATTTAAACATCAAAACGATGTCGTGTACCAGCTGGGGTAGGACCACTGGCTATACCAAAATAAGCTGCTAAATATGAGCCCAAATTAAACAAAATCTAAAAAACAATCAACAGTACCAAACAAGATATTTTTGGATGTTTATTTTCTTTTTGCGCTTAAATAATTATATTGTACTTTGGTTTAGTGGTCAAAAAATGCTTGAAGAATTTCGAGAAAAATTAAAGCTTAATGAAGTCAAGTAAGTAAACATTTATGTGTCTATTTATAATCTAGTAATAATCTTGGACCTATCACTATTTTGGGTTGTCTTGACAACCGTACAAAATAGATCACCATGGCGGGAATGAAAGTTTCTAAAAATAACAAATTAATTGTTTTAAGCTCTGTAATATTTGCCTATTTATCTGCTGCAACAAATATATTTTCCCTCTTTCATTTATTCCAGGGCAACTTGAAATTTCTAATTATTGTATAGACAAAACGACATCATTATATAATGAAAGTGTGCGATTTGTCCAACTCTCTGTGTTATGTTTGAAATATCTTTGGAAAATTTTTGAGTTGTGCTTTAAAATGTGCAGAACAGTTTTTTAGATCAGTTAAATCTGCCTCAAACACAATTATAGGGCTCCAGTAAAATCCCACCAGATAATTCCCCTTGGTGAGAATTCCCTCCCCCCCCCCCCCCATATATTTTGTCCATAAAATCATTTTAAGCCCTTGTTGTACCAATCAACACAGACTGAGCATCCCAAACCTGATGTGGATCGACTTAAACTACGTAAATAGAAGACGATTTCGATGAACTGCATCAATATATAGCGATTATTTTTAACTCGCGAAAATTAACAACTCTAAAAATAAGTGCAGTGGAATCTCTATAAATGGAATCTTCATGGATTGATTTTCGATGAACTGCATCAATAAATAGCGATTATTTTTGACTCACGAAAACTAACAACTCTAAGTGCAGTGGAATCTCTATAAATGGAATCTTCATGGATTGATTTATGTTCAAACTCTCATAGAAAAATTTCTAAAATGGGACCAATGGTATCCGTCTTATAGAGATTTCACTGTTTATTTCAACAAGATATATATTATTAAAGTTATTGAGGTAGTACCAGGGTAAAAGGCATTTTTTTTCCAAAAAATGGAATAATTTGAATATCCTTTACAGTCATGATGTATGTCTTTAAAAAATATAGAAAAAACACAATTTTGAAGTATTTCAACTATTATAACATCATTAATTATGCACATAATTAAGGCTTTTTCGCCTAAAAAATGACAAGTCTCATAAAAATGATGTCTCCATATGAAATTGTTAAAATCACCTGAAACTTTCAGGATATAATATTTATAACCAGGTCAATGTTTTGGACAAAGCATGTTTTTATTTTTCATTCGAAATTTATCTGGGTTGTTCCTCAAACTCGAAATACTGAAAAAAAGCAACACTGCCTGATGAAAAACCAATTGAAAAAAATTTTACAAGTAGAAATTCAAATTGTGTTTTTTCAAAATGTCAAAAATATATTAAAGACAAACTCCTGAAAATTTGAGCTTAAACACATTATCCGTTCAAAAGTTATCTTTGTTAAGAGGACACAAATCTTCCTAATTCTGAGAAAAAGGGAAACCTCTAAACTATTATTAGTTCTAGGTTACTCATTGTAAGTCCTGTCAAACATGTTCCACAGGATTATCCGGAACACGTGGTTTACTAACTAGTTCATAATCTGGTAAAGGTAAAGCAAATAAAGAACTCATAATGAAGTATAGAAAATTACTAAAACCTCTATTAGTGTAAAATTGTGTTATATCGTGTTGATACATGTTCTTCGCAAATCTTATATTAAGTTTTCTGCTTTTTGTGGTGTGTAGGGCTTAAAATAATCTTATGGGACACAAAATATACGGGGGAATTAATCAGGGGGCATTATTCTGGGGGACTCACGTGGGAGAATTGATCGGGGGAATTCTTCAGTTACACAATCATAGATAGTGCATTATTAAACAACTAAAAAATATTTCATCATAAAGAAATATAAGTGAATACTCTTAAAGCTGAGTATTTTCAAGCTTATACCTTTGAAATAATTTCATTTCTTTCTGTGTAATTCAGCAAATAAAAGTCTGCAAAAGTTTATACCTGTAAAGTATTTAAATTCTGGAGTTGGTGATAGTTTAAAAATTATCTTTAATTCATTAGTTAGGTATTCTGAAAAGATTTTTTTTTGAGCGGTTAATCCAGTCATATTTAGTAGTCTGAAAACCTGGGGGTGAGCGGGGGGATATAAAGCTTAACAATCTTTCTCTTAGTTTTTCTAATTCTTCTGAAAATGTATCCCAAATTGCTTTGATCAATATTGGACTGCTTCATCTATAGAAACTAAAAATTGTAAGAAATTTATCATAGAGAAGTTTTTTCGAATTAAATTCTATATTTTGTCTGTTATTGATTTTTCTCAAAAAATTATGTTTTCCATTCTCCTGAAATTGAGAATGATGTTAAAAACTATTATCTTATTTTCTTATTTTTATTATGTTTTCTAAAATTTGCTGAGTGTTAAATATGAGTGAAAAGTTTACTGGGTGTTGGAACTAAGTACAAAGTTTACTGGTTGTTGGAACTAAGTGCAAAGTTTGGTCTGAAAATAGTATTTTTTCACAAAAAGTTGAGTTTTTGATTTCAGAAAATTTTTTTGTGATAATTTTTTTTTCTAAAAAACTTCTAAGACCTTGTACTAACAAAGGGCTGAAAAGTAAGAACATATACTGCCATATCAGGAATTTAAAACAAAACCTAGTGATGTCCATAATAGAAATCTATTTAAAAAAATGGCGGAAGAAAGGGTAGATGGAGACATATTTGAAGGAAAAACATATAGAAATAGGTTAAGATCTATTTAAAAAAAACATACCCTGAATTACCCAAAATATGAGCAGGAAAACTACTAAAATGGTTCAAAACTTTGGTTAAACTGAAAGGCAAGAGAGCTTTGAAAAAACCCAATGTTATTGAAAATATCTGTGCACCATCGAATTGCTCTGAAATAGGATATTAATCTGTTATATTTTAAGCTTGATAAAATTTATGAAGTTTTAAATCTTCAGATTTTGATAATATATTGTTATATGTTGTTGTATAGGTTAAAGGAAAAGACCCAGTTGCAAGGAATAACACATCAAACTTTAGTGAATGTAAAAGCGGGTATCGAGCACCTGTGTTATAAACTGCAACATTTAAGTCCACCACAACAAATGACACTTAATTCAGAAGAACATGCTACTGACATGTTGAGTAAGTTTTGACCACAAAACAAACTATTACATTTAATTTTTCTCTTTGGAAAAAGAAATCTATTAATAATAGTAAGAAGCAAAAAAAAAAGATAAATAAATAAATCAATAATTATTTTTAAAAAATGAGCATAGAACATTGAATTGTTTTTATTTTGAAATTTAGTAGGAGTTCTTGTTTTGCACTTGTTTTTTTTTCAGGGGTTTGCAAGCCCTTATGGATCCAAAATACCAAGATGTGTTTTTGCTCTAAAAATGACCCTTAAATATTATTTTATAATTTCTGGTAATAGTTTGCCAGTCTTAGATGAGGATTTTCTAAAATATAAAAACTGTAATAAATTTGGGACTAGAATGGTACATTCAAACTCTTTTCTATGTTATTTTCTTCTGCGATAACTATTTCTAAGTGAAATTTGTTATTTGTAAAAATATTATATCTTGTGAGTGAAATTTCGCCAAAAGGAAATTCTATGGAACCCTGGTTTAAAAAGAGGAAACTTAATGGTAATTGAATAAATTGTTCCATTCCTATTCATTCTCAAGGAGATTTCGCGAATAGATTTAATGTGGGACCCAGCAGAAACTCAACGTAATATTAAGAATCAAACTTCCTAAACAAACCAGTCTGAATAAACCTAAGGAATATTAATATTACCCTAATTTTAAAGGTTAAATTTTGCTAATTTTTTAACTTTTGGCTCGATTTATAATTTGTTGATGGATTTTTTTAGTTTTAGATTTACAATATGCATTATTTGTTATATACTTTGCATAGAACTATATACCTGGAAAATCTCCTATGCTTCCATGTAGTTTCTATAGAATTTTTATCATACAAAATCATCCCCTTGTTCCATTCCTTTGTCACAAATACTTTCCTAATTGATTTTGACGAAATTTGAAATGCCTTATTTTTCAGATTTATGCGAAACAAAGCTTCTTAAGCTTGCAGAAAAACTTGATGGAAAAGATATCCATGATGTCATCAAGGAAATGGAAGACAAGGAATTTCGTTCTACATTGGAAACAAAACTACCAATGTACAACACACGTGTTAAAATTCCAATCCTCAGTGAAAGAATAACTGGATTTGATGGTATGTTTTTTCAAATAATTTTAAATTGAACTTAAAATGTAACCATGGTAAATATTGTCAAAGTGAAATACTTTTTAAATCTATTATCTAAAATTTCATTGTAAGGATCTAATAGACATCCCATGTGGCATTATTAAATACTATTTTGAACCTATGGCAAAGTCTGCTGGGTCCTATAAATTCACAATCTTTCATTTTCTCATCCATCCTTCTGCTTGATTTTCTTAAAAACCTTACCTTATTTTTTTTTTATCACAACTGGTCCAGAAATTTAATTTTTTGGCTTTACTCAAGCGATTATTCTAATTCTGCAAAAAATTTTCTTATTTTGCTTAATACAAAATACTAGGTGTTTCTGGGTATTTTGGCTTTTTTTAAATTAGGCGGGGTGCAATTTTTTCCCCAATATTTATACCAATCATACAAAAGTAATTTCTACATTCGGTTTCCTTGAAATTCGTAATTTGTTTTCTTAGTTTTTATTTATAAAATATATTCCACAAATATAGATTTTAGACATAAATTTTTCTAACATTTTTTTATGAACGAACCTTCAATTTCATATTAATCCTTCAAATATCTCGTATTATCTTTTGGTTTAAGATTGATGCTCTATTAGCAATTGAATCCATCACGAATAAGCCACCACCCGAATAATTCCCACTTTCTTTTGAAATATAAGTTCCTTGGAAGCTTTTTTGATAATTTATTTATTTCAAAAAATTATTTCACGTAGAAAATAAATAGTTAAAGTGTGATTTATCTTGGATTAACATACTGTTTACTATTTACTATTTATTGGTCTTAACGGAGATTTTCTTTTATTTTGCAGAGCAATTTTTAGCAAAAGGTTTTAAAAATTAAATGAGAAAATATTTAAAAAAAAAAAATAAAGTCAAGAAAATTCACTTATACTTCGAAAAAAAAGCGTATAATTTATAAACAAACATTAATTAACAAATTTTTTAAAAATTTGAAAAATGCACTGTTTTAGTAAAACCCATCCATTTTCCAGATCCTTAGCTGTTTAATTTTTCTCAAAACAAGTTGGCTAATATCTTTTTCAAAAGTTTATCATCTTTCGCATTTTATTGTTAAAACTGGCACTTTCTGATTTTTCCCAATTTGAAATAAAAGTCCTCTCCTTTTAATTTACAATAAAATATAAGAAAAATCTCCTAAGGCTTATATTTAGAAATTTTTAATATGTTTTTCTTGAATCAGGTACACATCCAACGATATCAAATTTCGTAGATAGCGTGACGGTTATTTCAAATTTTTCTTTACCTTTACTTTATTTGTTTGCTACTTGTACATCAATTTTTAACTATACCAAATTAGATCCCCTTTATTTTCCACTAATTCATTTTCTTCTTCTTCGTTTTCTTCGATAATGGTGTCTGGGATATAGTGGCCAATTTTTGGGTATTCATACACTTCTAGTATGGAAAGATATTTTAGAATAACACCATGTGTGTTCAATAGTTGTCTTGTATCATTAAATACATTGTTTGTAAATTCAAGACTCTTTTGTAATAAATTAGAAATGTAAATCTTGGAAATTCTTGTTTGCATGCTAATCAAAATCGCATCTCTCACAACTTTTTCTAGATTGCCTATATCATCCCTTTTTTTATTGTTTATGAATTGTCGAACGCTCAAATATGCTCTTAAAATTTGCAGCTCTGATGATGTATCGATCTGGTATTTTACCAACCATTTTAACGATACCGGTATACGATCTTTCGTGCTCGTTTCTTTACTTGTTAGGGTAAATATGCATGTATCTGTTTTTATTCGTTGTACCAACTGACAACAAGGAAACGGCATGAATAACCAACCAGTTGATGCCGCCAGCGGGAATCCCTGCATTTGAAGAATAAGTGCTTCGTGTTTTTTTGCCTTAGTGTAGAACATTACCTAAAACATTGTTGAATATTTCATCAGGTGGATATTTTTATGTCAGAGAATATTACCTTAAGTTTTATCATATTTAAAAAAGTAAAATAGATGTGATATAAATATAACATATTTTGTTTTATGAAACCTTGTGAAGCTTCTAGGAATATCATTTATCTTTTGTGATAAAAATGAATTAGTTGTTTTCAATATTTAACATGTTGAAAAGATCACATATTATGCTGATAAGATTTTTTAGAAAATCGGTTTTTTGTTTTTTCTGCTTTTCTTATCTTTTCATGATAAAATCCCCAGCTATCTTAAATACAAAAAGATTTTTCACGTTCCATTTACATCTTTAATGTGGTTCATACCTTTTACATTAAAATAAAATGACAACAAACTAATCTTTAGACTCCGTAAGAAAAATCTGCAAACAAGATTTTGGTACTTAAAATCACGTGACTATTATAAGTATATGGAAAATGTCCCAAAACTGTGTATGTCTCGATGAAAGTTTTAGAGATTGCTGTCAATTCTGTTGTGCTTTGAGTTAAATGATAGAAATGTTGAAATTAAACCTGTCTGTGAACAGTTAGGTTGCATTTTGGACTATTTTCTGAATCAAATAGTCATAAAATGGACAAAATAAGAATCCGGACCATGACAATCAAGTCCACTGTTACCGGTAAATTGAGGAGGAAAAATTATGTGCCTAAAGAAAAGAATACAAGGATAAAGAAAAGGGAGGGGGAAAAAAGCATTTTTATTCTACTGGGTCATTTTAGCCCCTTCTTATCCTACTAAATTTTATATATTTACAACATATCTAGCTTGTATTTATATAAATCTATATTTAAATATGAGCATGACATTATAATCGACATTTCTGAGCTTTCATTTTTTAATAGATTTTCTGTCAGAATATGGATAACTTTGAATTGACAAATGGTAATGTCCTGAAATTTTCAAGAAAGCTTTAGCATTCTATCTAACTGGAACTGAACCTGTTTTTGATAGTATAGTGCGTTCGGGAGATTGTGTCTTTACAAATTAAGTATCCTTCCAGATCATTGTTAAACTTATTGTCTTAAGAACTAAAAATTCTGACCACCTCTAAAATGGTTCAATTCCTAAATACAAGGATAGTAGCGATTCCCTGAAAATTTAGGTTAATAAAATGTTGCAATCAGCAGTTTTTAAAAATAAACTTTTATCAATTTTTGGGACTCTTTTATGGATAATGGAAGCAAATTTATCTCATTCATCAAAAATATAAATTTTATCCTTCCACAACGTGAGTACTTTCAGTTGCCACAAAAAAAATTTTTAAAATGAAATTATTAAAAAAAATTTCAAAAAATGGGATGTGCCAACTTAATTCTATCAGCCTTTTGAGTCGTTGATGAGCTATCAATTTTTTAAACAAATACGTCGTAAAAACAAAAATTATTTTGTGTCATAAGATGGCAGATTTGATCGAAAAAGGACCCGTATAAACTTTTGTGGATCCGGGATCTAAGAAGCCGAACTACGGAGATCGTAGTGAAAAGGTATGTGGTTCGAGCCCACTCGAGGACTACGTTTACTGTGAAACCACCATCTAATTTTGGGCAACATATTATAGCAGAATTTAGATGGTGTATGTCTGTTCTCGTCCTGTGTCCCAAATTCGTAATAGATGAATCTATAAAAAAATATGAAATAAAAAAATAAACTTTAGCATTAATCATCAAATTAGGTGTTTAAAACTACATCACTTAACATCTTAGTGGATTCATTGGGTTATTGGGCGTGTCAAAGCAGTGAGCAAGATCGTTTGTTGCAGAAATACATCTCTGGCTATCAAATGCAGGATGATGAGATATTGAAATAATCAAATAATAGCGTTTCCAATTTCTTGTTCCCGATTAGTTTGTTTAGAAAGAAGCTTTCGTGAATATCTATTTACATAGAGCGAAGGTTTTGCTAATGGTTGAGAAACAGGTTTTTCTGCATTTTTGATGAATATAAAAACTTTCTTTTCCAAATTCAATCATATATCATCAAATATTTAATTTTGATTGGTCACTATATTTACGCCGAAAAAATTTGAAATAATCTGAGAAGTTGAAGAACTATTTTCAAAAACTAACAGTAAGCTAGTTATCTATTTTCGAAAAATCTTGAATATTATAAATAATTATTAATAAATATATATTTATATTAATATATATATATGAAT
>JAUZNK010087571.1:0-29189 GCA_035046665.1 Euphysa ruthae | reverse complement strand
TATATAATGATAGTGATGCGAAGCCTTTTTAAAAACGATAACTCATAACAAAGCTTTAGATAGCAAATGAAAGATTATATGTGATTTCCAAAAAGGTCTCATACAATATTTTTAAATTGTACAGCAAGCCTAAATATAGTCATTTAAATGGTTTTCAGGGGGTAAAATTTGATGTATCGCATTTAAAACCAACGAAATAAAATCTAAATAGTGTAAAATTTGGCATTTAGAAACAAAAAATAATTGCTCACAAAAAACTAGATATTTTTTTTTTTGAGAAATTTTTTAATGGAGGAAGATAAGGGTTTTTCCGGGGGTAAATTTTGAAATATTTGGTCATAGCTTAACCAAAAAATTTTCAAATAACATCAAATTTCATAAATAGATGCTAAAAACAATATTAAGACAATATTAATGTTAAAGTGTTTCATATATCAAAAGTTATGACATTTCAAAAAATTTGAACTTCTCTAAAAGTCTTCTTCGTCTTCAGGGGTGCCAAAAAAATAAAATAAATTGTAAAATAACAAATGTAAAAAATTTGTCAGTAGTTTATGAAATTATAAGCCATAGTTAAAAAATCTACCACATGTATAAAAAAGGTCCGGACTCTGGTTTATCACCCCCTTATTGAAAAAAAGGTTAACAGAAGAAGTAACTTTCTACTAGCAAAATATACTTTACAAATAACTAATAGATATAAGTTCACAACCCAACATGATCAATTATCATTCTTGGTTTAAGGCTTGTTTTCTGTTAGTGATGAAAATCGCTAGGTCGTCACTTCTAAAATATTCAACGTTAAAAAAAAATTTTTTTAAATTGGGTCAGTTTTTGAGGTTTAAATTTCTTTAATGCCAATGCGGAAGAGTACTGGGCTTGCAATCTGGTTTTATTTTCTTAATTCAAAAAAGTGTGTTTGTGATTTACAGTTGTCTTACATTCACTGTAGGTATCTAGAGCTATTCTGTGACTTTTAAATTTTAAAAAAGAACTTATTTTAATATAAAAAAATTTTTATTAGAGTGCAGAAATAAATTACTGGTAAGGTAACATTATTTTTATTTTATTGCATTTGGTGTCTTCCAGAACGCTCCGCATTGACATTTAGTGATTATTTTTCCTGATAGTTGTGACTTGCTGTATTCACAATTCTTTTTTAGTCCCTTCCACTTCTCAAACTTTTTAACTGAATATTCCATAGGCTCAATGAGTAAATCATTAGGACAACTTCAAATCGGTGAAATAGACTGCAATGTTGATACTGGCTGAGATTTTTTTCGTTGAAGCTTCGTGAGTAAAAATATTGCATCTGTAGTGCTACACCCAGAAAAAAAACCCAACTGCATCTTAATTATGTCAATTTAGTAGCTTATTGATGACTTTTAATAACTTAAGAATTTAAATGCATGTGCATCAATACCCTGATTCACCCTCATATCAACAGGCAGCCAATTTATGGCTTTACACTGCTCAGTAATAACATCGGTGCGATTATCCATATTCAAACAAAATCATATACATTTATATTGTGCACTTTTCAAATTTTAAGTGATACGTTGAGTTCTAAATACCAGGCAGAGCATGCATAGTCAAAGTGAATCAGAGCATTGCATAGAGCATGCTTTAAGGATGGTGTTAAGAAAGATTGTTTTCTATATAAAAATCTAAGGTTCAGGGTGTTATAATAATTATTTAATATGCTTAAATACAATTATTTTATCAAATTAATAACGCCATTCTTTTTTAAACTAGTGGTTATGTGAGTTGATCTTTGCTGCAAGTTATGCTGCTATGATGCAAATATAAATAGGAATAGATATAGTTACATTTATTCTAGTGTTTTTAATAAAGAAAAACTGTTTTGATTTTTCATCAATCTATTAGTTATTCTTCAAGTAAAATAAACACGCTTGTATCCTACTCCTATACAGTGCAGTAATCAACAAAATCATTTGTAAAATATGTATTGTTATTTTGCAAAAGATTAAGTTTCTTTTTTAAATGAATGCGACTAGACAGAAGAAATATGTATTATTTTTTTTAAAAATTTTAAATCGTTTTTTTTTTTTTTTTTTTTTTTTTTTTTTTGTCTTTTCAATTTAGAGTACCTTAAATAAAAGTGTAAACAAAGTGAGTTTTGTGAAATATCGGTTGGTTGTTTTTTTTTTATAAATGGAATAATGTTAGAATTATAACTAGAATTTTAACGGCTCACTTCCATAAGAGGACCCTGGTAGGAGTATGCGAACAAACGGCTACTGGGAACAAAGTAACAACTAAAATAAGAATATAGAACCAATTCACATTTTTAGTTTGTAGAGGAAGAATCAAGAAAAGAAGCACATGCGGAAAAATTTTTCCACCCCCCAATTCATGTTGGGTGGTATTTGCAGCCGCACTGCCGAATGCCACTGTAAATTCAGAGGGTTGCTATTACCTATTCGTAAAAGCATATCTTGTGCTTTTTTACCCAATGCAAATCTTACTGAAGCTCTTCTCTGCCTGACTTCATGAACACATCACATCTCAACTGATCTACACATTAACTTTAGCTAACTTTCACCTATGGCTTTTTGTCTTGTGATGTCATAACTAGCACCTTCACTTAGAGTTCCATTTACCCAGGTGTCCTAATCATCTACAGTTCTTATTGCATGTACTAATACCATGTCATTTTTAGTTCGCTTTTGCTTTGCCGAACCATTTTGTTGCCATCTTGTTTTTTCTAACACAACTTATTTTTTGATTTTTAAAATTAAATTGCAAAACTTATAAATTATATTTAAAACATTTACCAATCATCTAAGAGTTTTATATTTAATTTATATATTTATAAATTCTGAATAATTTAGAACCAAAATTTATATGTGACTGTCTTGTATCTGACGAGATCCGAACCACTAATTTTAAATAAGTCTTTACTTGTAAACTTTAGTTTAAAAGTTTTTTATTATTGACTGAGGTTTTGTTTAATGTTTAAGTTTATAATTGTTTTTTGTTTCACCTCAGGAATTTTGGTAATAAATAAAACAACTTTGTATATTAAGGTTTCTCTGCATTTCATTTTATAAACTTTTTCAGTGACGATTTTGATTTTTTTTTACATGCACTAATGTATCTACTTGTGCATAGCAAATTTACATTATTTTTCATAACATGGTTTTTATGTTGCTCTTGTATAATATTCTATTAAGTTTACATCATAAATTATTAGTGTTTATCTGCTGTTTATGTAATTAGATATTCAACTCTTGTAAAATTTTTAATTTAAAAATTGGCATCTTGATTACTTTTGAAATCTGATATAAAATATTTAATTGATTTAAAGTTGGAAATTTGATGCTTTTTGTCAAATGATGTTTCACTAAATGTTTGTAACAACTTTAAATACAGCAATCTAAAGTTCATAGGAAGGACTTTTAACGGTGTTAGCATTCAATCATTTAAACAAGGAATACCTGTTTTTATATGGGACAAAAATAAATTAGAAAATGAACTAAATGAGGCTTGTGATTATTTTTTTAAAGAAATTTTTAGAATCTATGATAAAAAGTTTCCAATAAAAGATATAAAACTTGAGGTTATAGTTATTAAAAATCCATGCATAACTAAAGGATTAAAAAAATCTTCCATGCTGAAACAAAAATTTTACTTAAAATATTTGAAAAATAAATCTCGTAAACGAAGTAAATTGCGAAGACTTTTGGACATTTATTTGAGTTGGTTTAAAAGTTATTAAGCAAAAGAAAACCTGTTACTAACAATATCCATGCTAACTTTAAAAGGTTCAAATCCATTGACTTATGTTAATATTGTATGGGGAAATGTATTAAAATATTTTCCTAATTATAATTTACATCGTCAAGAATTTAAATAACTAATAATAACTTTTTGTCTATCTAGGTACTTGATGATAAGGCCTTTATGGCCTTCTGCGAGATTTCCTCTTTTTCTATTTTATAATATTTGAATACTAGCAATTAATTTGTAACATGAAAACATGAAAGTTGTAATATCCATTTTATAGAAGAAGGAATAATAAAAAAATTTGAGTTAAGAATCATTTTAAAATGTTTTGAAAGTTAGAATAACTATTTTAAAAGATACAGGGTCATATCCATGTGTATTTTGACACCTGCAAACTGGTTTTGGAGCCCAAACAATTGGCTCAAATGTTAAATTTTATCAAAGTTTTTCTTAAGATATTTATTGTTTTTACTTAAAAAGTAATATTTTCAGGTTACTAAACTTTCTATCTGAAACTAATTATAACAGAGTTTGCCACAATATCAAAATAAATCATTGAAGTTAAATTTTTATGCGCCCAAATTCAAGCAACACAGGTGTCCCTAAACTAACTTTGGATATGACACTGAAATGTAAATTTACAGGAAACGTACATTTGGCATTCAAGCTGATATTTTCCTTTTAGTTTTCCTTTTCATTTTAGGATTTTAGGTAATATCTAAAAAAAAAAAAAATCAAAAAACTACCCACATTTTAAAGCTTCTTAATTTTTTTTTCTTTTTTCTGTTAGTAGTGTATGTTTTTTATTTAATTTTTTCTAATATTAGTGTTGTTGATTTGGCTTTACTTGATTAGGGTTTAAAATTTTTAATTGAATGGTTATCAGAAAGATATCTTCTAAAGTTTTCTAAAATTGTTTATTATTTTGCATAATTATACAATAAATTCTCCTAAATTTTCACCAAAAACACCTTAAGTATTCCAAAAATTTTGCTATAAAAAAAGACCACCCTGTTATATATTAATTTGAAAATTCAATAATTTAGATCCACCAGAATTTGATTCTTTGCTTACACCTACTGTATTAATCCATGCACGTAATCGATGCCAAAAAACCTTGTCTACCAAAATTTACATGGTAACGGGAAAGTTTTAAATTCTGGTTTGTTTGCTTTTCGGCTTTCCATGAAAGAATATTCTGAAATAAAGTTGAAAATTTTACATTCTGAATATAACTGATGATACTCACCTTAGTTTTGAAGTATTAGTTATTCAGCTATTTTATTAATATGTATTCTGTTCTTCTAGCTTCAAAATGTTGGAATCAATGCTGCCAATATTGGATTTTCAACGCTCACTATGGAATCTGATAAATTTATTTGTGTGCGTGAAAAAGTTGGAGAGCAGGCTCAAGTTGTTATTGTTGATATGGCTGACCCAAATAACCCAACTCGCCGTCCAATATCTGCTGATTCTGCAATTATGAATCCTACTTCCAAAGTTATTGCTTTAAAAGGTTTTTTTTTTTTTTGGGAAATAAATAATAAGTTACAATTTTACTTGTGTATAAGTTATTAAAATGATGTTATTTTAATTTCTTTTTAAATCTTGGCAAGCTTGATTTGAACTTAAGGCTTCTCTATAACTTTTATTGGAGCTTTCCAGATGATCATAAAGAGCACAATCTGACTAGTATTAAAGTAATTTTTGCTAGCATGTTTCAATATAATCACTAAATCATTTTCAGTGGTTGATAAACTACAGAGCATAAACTACGATATGTATACTTAATTGTTAAGTATTTTCTAAACATGTCAATGAGCGTGAATTACTAAGTAGCTGAAATGGATAGTAAAAAGAAAATGACAGTGAAATTGAAAATAAAGTAAATACTGAATAAGAGATAAATGTTTAATCATAAGTTTTTCCAAAACTGAAAAAGAACTTCAATAAATAATGTAAATTTGTTGATAGCACATAAAGTTTAGTTTTAATTCTTTTCTAATTTAAAATTTTATCTATTAATTCACCAAAGTCCTGTGGTCTGACTAATGTAGCAAGCATTACTGCTTGTAGAAAAATTTTATAAACAACTATAGTTATATATTTCAATTATCAATGTAATTGAAAGCGATAAAAAATACTTAAAAATGTTGGCAAAAAAAAAAACGGTTTTAAAAACGTTGCTATCTTGAAATTAATGTTTGAATTTAGTAGGAATTGTAAAGCGATAAATGTTATCATTTAAATTAGTTAGTATAATTTATCAAATAATAAATATAAATATATAAATATAAAGGGTATAATCTAACCTTTAAAAGTCACCTGTTAAAAAAAATGGGAAAAATAATATTTTAATAATATGCATGTAGAGAATGCTACGTTTAATTCTATAAAGCTTTTACGATATAGTGTAAAATCATAAAGTCATTTTATGTTATACTCAAAAGGTTTTATTAAAACCCCCATAGAACCCGTTCTTTTAATATAGTCTGCAAAAGAAAATTTAGATATTCTACTAAAATAAGTTACTTTCTCAAACATAAAAAGGAAAATATATATTTTTTTTTATATCTGGAAATGAATATATTTTTCTTGATCTTGAAAATATGTGGTCAGTAGGGCCTGCAGAACGAGAAATTAAATTGGTTTCGCCTAAGTAGTTATTTTAATAAAAGAAAACAACATTGAAATTTTTAAATTTTAAATGAATTATCAAGAAGAAATGTGGTACCATTCAGTTAAAAAATTTTTATGTTATAAGTTTAAGAATAACATTGGTCTTAGTTTTGTTTTAACAATTTTATCTCCTTATATTGTGATGTCATTTAAAGACAAAGTTTTCATTTTCAGCAAATATATTCTTATTTTATATTTTTATTTTTATTCTTCAAAATAAGATAAACTTTTTTCTTGTAGTAAGCAATTCAATTTGATTTTGAAAAGTGTTATTGATAAAATTATTTTGCATTTCCAATTGTAATTCCATTAAAAAAACTTTTTGAGAAAAATATTTTCCGAATCTGCAGAAATTTGGTACTTTGACATTTTAACTATTGTGGAAATGCTATCTATCTAACACAATCCAAAATTTTATGTCTAAAAAGAATATTTAAAAAGTCATTTTATTTTAGTTATGTTGTTCTGTAGCTTGATTATTTTCATAATCATATTGACATGCTGAGGAAGGTTCAATTATTTCACTTTTAAAATGTTGCGTAATAGAGGCTATTCAATTAAACTAGTTTTTTTTTTTTTTTTTTTTTGACACTGGTACTTTTCTTCTAATGTGGGGAGAAAAATAAGACTGTTATTGTATAGTTTTGGGCCCTCAGAATGATTAAACAATCAGTATTCACATTCACAGTTTTGTCTTTTCAATTTTTTTCAGCTATTTTGCTGGGTTGTTAAAGGCCTAAAAAAGATTTTATTTATGAAGTTTTTTTTTTTTTTTTTTTTTTTTTTTTTTTACTGAGTTTACTGAAATATATGCTTAATTTTTAAGTACGAATTTTAGTTAAGTTGCTATATATAGAATCTAAAATAGTCTTTTATGATTATAATGAATGCTACCATTATGAAATAAGTATAAAAGTGAATTTGATTGTATTCAAACAAAATTTTTCTTAGAAATCTTACTTAAAATATCAGCAGAACCTAGGTAAACTACTGGTTGTGTTACCAGTTGAATCTCAGCAAAAAAAATTTGCTTTAAAAAAATTGGTTAGGCAAAGAAATTTTTCTTTTGTCGCATTTTCTATTTGATTCTGAAAGCTTTGTTTAATTTATTTAGACATTTTTACATGGAGGTATTAAAAATTTATGTTTAACATAAAATTTGGTTTAAAATTTATCAAATTCTTCTGAGCACATACTGGTCTTTTCTATAAAAATGATTTAAAAACGTTAAATTTAAGAAAGAAGTGATTGTTTTTGTTACATTTTTGAAAAAATCTTCCTAAACTACAAATAGGAAAACCAAAAATGATTTTCATTATTGTTAGTTTGCAGCTGTTATTAAAATCATTGAATCCCAACAGAGTTAATATAGAAAATCCTATTATTCAACCTGACATCTATCAATAGGGTGAGGTTTGGAAAATTGAAGTGTTGAAAAAAATTCCCTATGGGCTTTTTACGACAAGTAATTCAATATTTTAAAGTTCAGGTTTAGGATTTGAGCAGTATCTTAATTATTTGTGAAATCATGGTTTGCTGCAAACACCCAAAGGTCAAATCAAAATTTACTGGGATTTAAAAATATGGGAATTTGAATTTTTTTTATGAAATGTCTGTTATTATTAGTTCAATTTTCTTCACATTTTAAAGCTAATCAACATTAACACTATGTTTAGTTATCTATTTTTTTGAAGCTCATAAGATTTGATGTAGCTTTATTATTATTCTGCTTAGTATGTGTTTTGACTGTGAGGGACCAAATTTTATTTTTTCTATTGTATTTTATCTTCTTGCTCTTTATACCAAATATTTTTATATTTTTGATTGTTAGCCGCAAAAACTCTACAGATTTTTAACATTGAGATGAAAAGTAAGATGAAGGCTCACAATCTCACAGAGGATGTCATTTTTTGGAAATGGATATCAGTTAATACTATTGGTCTAGTCACAGAAGCATCTGTTTTTCATTGGTCAATGGAAGGTGACTCTAGTCCAGTTAAAATGTTCGACAGACATCAATCGTTAGCGGGTTGCCAAATTATCAATTATAAAGTTGATCATACCGAACAATGGTTATTATTGGTAGGAATTTCAGCTCAGCAAAATCGAGTCGTTGGGGCTATGCAATTATATTCAATTGAACGGAAAGTAACCCAGCCTATTGAAGGTCATGCTGCTGTTTTTACGCAGTTTAAAATGGAAGGTAACGCACAACCATCAAATATCTTTTGCTTTGCTGTTCGCGGTGCTGCAGCATCTAAATTGCACATAATTGAAGTTGGAACACCACCCACTGGCAATCAGCCATTTCCAAAGAAAGCAGAAAACATTCTCTTTCCTCCAGAAGCTGACAAAGACTTCCCTGTAGCAATGCAAGCGAGCCAAAAATATGGTGTCCTATACTTAGTTACAAAATATGGTTATATACATCTTTATGATATTGAGAGTGCAACATGCATTTATTCAAACAGAATTAGTGGAGATACTATATTTGTAACTGCACCATATGAACCTACTGAAGGAATCATTGGTGTCAATAGGAAAGGACAGGTGATGATTAATAGTATAGTATGGTATCAATATTTTAACAAAGGGGAAGTGATCAGGGTAAACATCTTCACTTAAATATAACGTTGGTATTTGATTGTTTTATCACGATTGAAATATTATTCAAAGCTGGTTTCTATTAGAAGAAATCAGATAAAATATCTATTTTTGGCTGTGTTTCGGGAGGAATTTTTTTCCTCATGGAGTAAGATTTAAATAAAATAAAATTTATGTAGGTTTATTGTGGGCTCAAAAAACGCAGAAATGAGTTGAAATATATTCAAATATAAAGGTCTTTTAATTTGAATTCCAAGAAGTTATAAATGATAAATTTATCATTTTAAATGGCTTAAAAACTTGTTATTTAAATCATTGAAAAGAGGAACTAAATAGACCTATAACTTTGTTAAGAAATCTGTTTCCAGATCAGTTAAATTAATATACTTAACGGAATTGTAAAATTGTTTGTCATTTAAAAAGTTTGCATTATACCACAAGAGAAAGAATTTAATTCCCATTCTCTATAAAAAATGTTTTTTTTTTTTCTAGCATTTTTTTGACATAAAATTATTTGTTTTGCTGTAAGTACCAATTTTCATGCTTTCATCACAATTCAAAGCAAAATTCTGCAACAACCCTTTTGACCTAAATCTTATGAGCTCTCTTGAAACTTAAAAGAAATTGGTTTAATATTTTTTTATCTTATTATGTCACAGGTTCTGTCTGTGTCATGTGATGAAGATAAAATGGTACCATTTCTCATTCAAGTAAAGCAAAACGGAGAACTTGCTAGAAGAATGGCTGAACGGTGTAATTTGCCAGGAGCTGATAATTTATTTGTGCAAACTTTTAACGAGAAGTTTGCAATGGGACAATACCCCGAAGCGGCAAAGATAGCTGCAAAAGCACCTAAGGTAGTATAAATATAATGTTAAAAATACTTTGAAAACCATAAATTAAAAATAAAAACCTTGCAAAAATTTAATAGAAGACATCTTATATCAAGTCAATAGCTGAATTTTTTGAGAAACACAAATCAAAATAATTTGATTACTGGTTTTGCATATTCATGTGCATGAAGAGAATTTCATCCCTGTTAATTATTTTATTTACAGTTTATCGTTTATTTAAAGATAAGCTAAAAAATGATTCATATAGATAGGATAAGTTATGGATTCCAAATTTCGAGGCATTTATTAACCCTTTAGGAGTGGGGGTGTTTCTAGGAATCATATTCTAAAAGATCAAGGGTATTCATTTGGTATCAATTATTTTTAACCTAAGCAGGTTTAAGCCAAACAACATAAGTCATTTAGATAATTAAAAATCTTTTTCACCCTGGTTAAATTATCTAATTCAGTTATTGATGTTATTTATATTTTTTTTCAGGATATTTTAAGAACACCTGACACAATACAGAAATTCCAACAACTACCGTCTCAACCAGGTCAAACATCACCACTTTTACAATATTTTGGTATATTATTAGATCAAGGACAATTAAACAAATATGAGTCTGTAGAACTTTGCAGACCTGTACTTATGCAAAATAGAAAGCAGCTAATGGAAAAATGGTTAAAAGAAGATAAGGTATGTGTTATTTCAGATGCACAAGTGTTATGTGCTAAAAATAATACAGTTTTGTCTTGGGAGGGTTCAGCAGGTTGAAATTAGATTTTTGTAAAATGTTAAAGAATAAATAATAAAAAAAATTTTAAATCCAATATATTTTGATATATTTTGTTTTGAAAGGTTGTATTTTTATTCTCCTTTTTTGAGAGGTTATGTTCTGGAAAAGAAGCTCAGTTAACCTGTTTAATATTATATTTTTAGACAATACACCTGCTAATATTTTAAAAACAAAATAGGAAGATTAATGGCTATGCGCATCTTAACTAATTTCAACAGCTTTTTGATATCAGTTGTTTTGCTTTTTTTAAATACTCAATCATTCTTATGATTTTAGCTTGACTGTAGCGAAGAACTTGGAGATCTAGCAAAGCAGTTCGACAATACTCTTGCACTATCAGTATATTTAAGAGCCAATGTTCCAAGTAAAGTGAGTCTTAAACATTTGCACTCTAGCTTTTGTATTCAATTTTATAATTTTATAATTAAGTTGACATTGAATTCACATGACCTTTGTAAGTAAATAAACTTTTTCACTCAAAACTTATTAGATGAGACCAATTTAATTTCTCGTTCTGTGGGCCCTACCGACCACATATTTTTGAATTCAAGAAAAATAATAATATTGATTTCTAGATATAAAAAAATTATTTTCATTTTTATGTTTAGTAAAATAATATAAAAGTTTAGTAAGATATTTATATTTTCTTTTGCAGACTATATAAATATGTATATATTTATATATATGAATATTTTATATTATAATTATAGTTTTGCTAACAAAACATGTTAACAACTGAAAACTTCACATTTACAACCAAGGAAGTTTTCTTGCAATGATGCTAACAGCTTAACGATCGATCAACAATGATGAGAACATTTTACTTCAATATGAGCATTAATAAAGGCAAAATTTTACTGTGACGTTTGTTGTAAATGATGTTAGTTTGTATCATGTAGAGACTCAATAAAATAATGTTTATTGTTGTATTTGAAGATATACGGGGGTTATATAAATCTATATTATCACGTAAAATGATATTATAGCATGTCGTAAAAGCTTTAGAATTAAATGTAGCATTTTCTTCATGTATGTTTTATCTTATTTGTTATCTAATACCTTACCAAGGAGCTTTTGAAAGAAAACTGATGTGAAAACATTTTCAGTTAGTGCTATTACCGACAGTTATTTTTTGATGATAATAGTGTTTTAAATATGCTGGCCGACCAACTATATTTATCACCAGTCCCCCCAAAGAACGAGAAATTAAATTGGTTTTACCTTAGATAGGTTAAGCGCAAAATATCTATATAAATGTAAATAATGACCGGATACTTTAATGGACAATATAAAAGAGATTTAATTTCATCAAAGCAATTAAGGTTTTCATATAGACTCAATAGTCTATGTGAAAAGAGCAATCTTAAATTGTTCTTAAAAGATCAGAAAGTTAATTATCTGTCAAAATATACATTTTTTGAGAATTCCCAATCTTTTATTTCAAAAAAAAATTTTTAATTTCATGTTTAATGTCCATACATAGCTTAATTTTTGTAAAAGTAAAACAATTTAAGAAGGGCGTTTATATTTTTAACTTTGTTATGACTGAAATGCTAACAAGAAAAATGACTTTATGTATATCATCAAATATATTTTGCTAGATATTTTATCTTGACATTTTTCCTTTCCATAACACTCCTTACCATTTTCTCATTACGTACATATCTACTCATATCCTAATTTTATATGCCGTGTTCGCCTCTTTTATTCTTTTTGTTGGTTTTAATCAAACAAGCAATGGCTCATAAAGTTATTATTGTTATTTGAAAAAGGTCCTTAGCTCAGCTTTTAAAAGATATTTATTGATATGCTAATGATAATAAGGTTAAAATTCATGTTCAGAGGCCAAGAGTGATTCAGAATGATCCTTTTATTTATAAAAATATTCTCTAACATATATTACAAATTCCTCATTGAATTCTCTGTGATCTATAAAAAGTAGGTTGTTAGATTTTTTTCTTTAAAAATTGCTCAGTCCTCAGAGAATTTAACTGAAAAAAAGATGCTTGGCACTACAAGAGTTAAAAAATAAAGCCAGAAGTTATATTATTAATGACTGCACAAACATGACAATTTGTTCTGTGATTCGTAAAACCTAGTTTATATTTCTACTTTAATAATCTTTTTTTTTCAGGTAATTATGTGCTTTGCTGAGACTGGTCAATTTCAAAAGATTGTGTTATATGCAAAGAAAGTCAGCTTTGAACCAGACTATATTACTTTACTGAGGAATGTAATTCGTGTTAACCCAGAAGCTGGTTCCCAATTTGCATCTATGTTAATACAGGATGATGAACCACTTGCTGATTTAAACTCGGTACTTTTTTTAGCATATATGATGAATTAAGTAAATATACTTACTAATTTCTGCTACTTCGCATGCCCAAAATTTGTTATTGACAACACCGAGGTAAGATAAAACCATTTTCTGCTTGGGTCTTGTAGGTCAATCCTGTTACCAATAGGACCACCCACCTTGATATTTTGTTTGATGAGACTAGTAATCATGAGCTTTTTCATTATTACTCTTTCTTTCCATGAATATCAATCAATATGTGAACATGTGCTGCTTTGAATAATTTTTAAATATTTTTTTAGTAATTTGCTATTTTGCTGCTTTTCTCCATGACGTTTTGACAATTTTTTCTTATTACTATATTTAAATATTTGTATGTCATACAAATCAAAAGAAAATTAAACTTAGGGCTTTAAAAAACCGTTTTTGATAAATGGCCTTAACATGTAAATAAATGTAACACCAAATAAAAATTCAACAGATTAATGTTATAGTTCTCTTATCATATGGTTTAAATTTTAAGTGTTTACAAACGGGTGAAGAATAAATGATTTGATTTGCTAAGTTAATACAAATGTCTGGAACTTTGGTCTGGTAATATATGACAGTCTTATGTTTTTATTTTATAGATTGTTGATGTCTTCATGGAAGTGAATTTAGTGCAAAACTGCACTTCCTTTTTGTTAGATGCTCTGAAAAATAACAGACCAAGTGAGGGAGCTTTACAGACACGACTGTTGGAAATGAATCTTATGTCAGCACCTCAAGTAAATTTTTTATCTAAAACTTTCTCTGTTATTGCTATAATACAGATAATATGTATATATATATTTTTGATGCAACTTTTCTTGGCTTGCTGAAAGTTCTAGAAATCAATATGTGTCCAAGTCAGCTTATTGTTGTTTCGAATGAGAAAACACTCAATATTACTTGAATTGAAAAAATAAAATCTGTAATAAATTTTTTTATTACAAAATTTATTACGAAAGAAATTAATTTAGGGCATATTAAGAATTTTATTTTAAATTCGTAATTTTGGTTAAGTTAAATAAAACACACATTTTCAATCTCCAGTTTAGCGTGTATCCCAGTTTAGCATGTAGCCTATAAAATTAAGTTGCTTTAAAACTACAAAATATCTTTAGCTGATACGAGGATTTCTCTGTGTATGCTTTTTTTTTTTTTTTTTTTTCTAAATAGGTGTAATTAGAAATGAGTAGTAAATTAACTTTTTACAAAAAAAAAATGTTTTTGTGACATGCGCTATTTTTTTTTCTAGGTTGCGGATGCCATTTTAGGAAATCAAATGGTTACACACTACGACAGAGCACATATCGCACAGTTATGTGAACAGGCTGGCTTGCTACAACGTGCATTAGAGCACTACACAGACACTTATGATATCAAGAGAGCTATAGTTCATACACATTTACTCAATCCTGAGGTACAGATTAATTTTGAAATTATGGGTCATATTTCATATTGGGGATTGTGTAAATGTAGAGATTAGATGTAAATGAAAAAGTTCCAAAATTCTGATGAAAAAATATTAAGCCCTCACAAAGGTGTAAAGTCAGAAATTATTTGGTTGCGTGCTCAATTGGCAAGGAATAACTTTAAGTTATTTACATTCTCAGGCTGAAGAAGTTTAAATTTTGTTAGCTAAATTGATTAGCCTGTAACTTCTAAGATATTTCTGGCGCTTGGTGGTACTTTTAAAGGCTCCGTTGATAAATTGTTGTAAATTTTAATTAAACATTCTGTTTGTTAGCTCATTAAATTCTTTTTTGACTCCATAATCAATTTTTTTATTTGTAATGTGCTGTGATTGGTTTTTTTAGTGGTTAGTGAACTATTTTGGAACTTTATCAGTAGAAGACTCGATAGAATGTATCCGTGCTATGCTTACGCATAATATTCGACAAAACTTACAGATCTGTGTTCAGATAGCATCCAAGTATCATGAGCAACTTACAACAACTGCGTTGATTGAGTTGTTTGAATCATTCAAAAGCTTTGAAGGGCTGTTTTATTTCTTAGGCTCTATTGTTAACTTTTCACAAGAAGCAGATGTTCATTTTAAATATATTCAGGTAAGCTTCAAATTCTGTGAAATGTTATCATATTCCAAACTTTTTATGCGATTTTCTTTTCATAATTATTTATTTAACTATCTTTTGAAAAATGCTGTGATAGTGTAAGATAATGCAAAATTTTCCTGCTATTTTAAGGAAGTGGATTTTTCAAGGTTTTTTTCAATGTAGTGAGAGGAGACTTGAAGGAGTTTATTAAGGATGATGGGAGGAGTGGAAAACTTTCAAGTGTAGTTGGTTAATTATGGGTTAACCACTTTTGATTGTTGATTTATTTTTCTGCTAAACTTGGGATTACAACCGCTCATACAATTATCTCTACAATTTAAGATGGTGTATCATATGAAAAACTTTAATTAATACGAATTTTCTCATTGATCAGCATATTTTCAAAATTATAAAAATAGGCTCTTTACATGATTTTAAATTTAATGACATGAAAAGAAAAAATTTTAAGGTAAATGCATATTTACCATGTTTTATTTTAGGCCGCTTGCAAAACTGGTCAAATGAAAGAAGTTGAACGAATTTGCAGAGAAAGTAAATGTTACGATGCTGAACGAGTTAAAAACTTTTTGAAGGTATGCTTTTATTCTGTTTGATTATTTGTTAGACCATCATGCTCAGCTAACCAAAATTTAAATAACTTTTTTTTATAAGTATTTCCAGTAAATTTAAATTAAGTAAATTTTCCTGTAAATAGTAAAATATCTCTACTTAACAGAATTAGTCTGCAATTCCATTTATTGTTTAAAGCATTTTTTTTTTTTATTTGGTAAAAAAAAAAAGCTACAGTTATATTTTTGCATTAATAAAGCTTTGCTAAAAACTTTTTATCTGATAGTGTCAAGATATCAAAATGAATTACTAACAAGAAAATCCAAATATATTCAATACTTTTAATGGAAGTAAGGATCAACAAAAAATCTATGGAATTTTTTACATTACAAATGTGTACATCCCCCAAAATCATATAGAACGTATTAAATCAATTATTTGAATTTAATGTACCTAAATACTAAAAAAATTCCAAACAAAATTCTTATCTTTGTCTTGATTATTTTAATTTTCAGGAGGCAAAATTAACAGATCAACTTCCATTGATTATCGTTTGCGATAGATTTGATTTTGTCCATGACTTAGTATTATACTTGTATAAAAACAATCTGCAGAAGTACATCGAAATCTATGTTCAAAAGGTAATTCAAATTTATGTTACAACGGAACATTTTTTCTCAGTATTTTCTTTTTTAGAATTTAATTCTTTTAGACATTGTTTGACTCATCTGGCTGATTTATCAACCTAAAAAGGTCTAGAAAAATAAATCAGTGAATTTGGTCAAATAGCGTTGGCAGCAAAATCGTAAAATCTTTTATATTATGAAGAAAAAAATGCAACTGTTTCAAAGTTATGGCTATTTTAATTATCGGTTTTTATACATTTTTTTTCTATTTCTGTGTAAAGTTACAAAACCATAGAAGGATTATTTGTTGTGTTGGCAATTTTTAAAGAAATTTTTTCCTTGTAATTTTTCATGTATTGAGAGCACTATAGAGGAAAACATTCGACCCATACAGCCATCCGCTCAATAATTTTTATTTCTACATTGTTTTTTTTTTTTTTTCGTAAAAGTATTTTTCCAAAATTTTCTTTGATTTAGAAAATGGTATTTCTGACAACTTTATCATGTCTGATTTTTTTAAGTAGAAAACATTAAGTCAAATTAATTTTAAAATATCGTATTGTTTTTTCTCAAGCGATTAAGTTTCGATTCTGATTTTTGATAATTTGTGATTATTAGCATATTCCACTGAAATTTTTTATTGAAAGCTTTTTTCAATTTATTACAGTTGAGGATGTGCTTATTTTCTGCTTACTGCTTGGTAAATTGATTTCTTTTCATTTAATCAGGTGAATCCATCACGTTTGTCAGTAGTTGTTGGGGGCTTGTTAGATGTAGACTGTGCTGAAGATATCATTAAAGGTTTAATACTTTCCGTTAAAGGCCAATTTTCTACTGACGAACTTGTTGCTGAAGTTGAAAAAAGAAATAGACTGAAACTTTTACTGCCGTGGCTTGAATCAAGAATACATGAAGGATCAGAAGAACCTGCAACTCACAACGCCTTGGCTAAAATCTACATTGATGCAAATAACAATCCTGAAAGATTCCTGAGGTTTGTTTAAATCTCCATAATAAAATAATTTTGAATGTGACTGTGGATAAACTTATTATTTTATAAAATGTGGCTGTTGATTTTAGAAAGAAAATGAAAAACTAACCCAAAAAAAAAACAATAAAAGATGAATTTAAGGAAGTAGCTGGAATCCTTCTGATTTGTTTTGTTTTGGGATATTTTAGGTTCAGTTACGTTTACTTTGTGTTATAGGGAAAATCAATTTTATGAAAGTTTGGTAGTTGGAAAATATTGCGAGAAACGTGATCCACATCTAGCATGTGTAGCATATGAACGTGGCCAATGCGATTTAGAACTTATTGAGGTTTGTAGTAGGATTTTCCTGCCAAATTAGAATTAATATATAAAGGTTTTCTTCTGTATTGACAATACAAAAGTTGATTAATACCATACGATACCATTGCAATATATGATTATGTTTAGAAATATGAAACATGTTACCAGATTTAATTTCAGCTGAAGCCACAAAATTTTAAATATTGTAGTTTCCTCATTCGCAAAATTTGATTCCAATGAAATTTGTTCCTTAAGATTAAAAAAATAATAGATCAATTTATGAAATTTCTTGTTAAGTCTTTTAAATGAAAATTAATTAGATACAAAAGATGATATTTTAATGGGTTTACTTAATTCTGATTGGCTTAGATCTTAGGAAAGTGGATAGCCAGAGGATCGTATTTCTGGGTTTGCTTGTAGTTAAGGCATTTTTTTTACAGTAAGTTTAACAAAATTTTATATGAAGTGATGCAAATGTTATCTTAATTTTTACTGTACTTAATATGAACCGGTTGTTAAAAAACTTTTGATTTCTGTTTTTATTTCCGCTTTGATTGAAGGGCCATCAATTTTAAGAAGTTTTAAGTCAATTTTTATTGTCTTTTGAGTATTATGAGTATGTTTTTGTTTTAAGTAAAATAATTACGTTTTTGTTCTAACAGGTTTGTAACGTGAATTCACTATTCAAGAGTCTCGCCAGATATTTAGTAAAACGTAGAAACACAGAATTGTGGGAAGGCGTGCTTAAAGAGGATAATGTCTATAGAAGGCAGCTCATTGATCAAGTATTACTATGTTTTTTTTTTACTTCGTCTCATTTTTTTATGTATTAATCCAATTTGTTTTTGTTTTAATTTCACAGATGTTCATCTGAAAATAATCTTCAAGTACTTAAGATTTAATATTGTTGATAGCACATGATATCTGCTTCATGATTTGTTTTTCTATTCTCATTTGTTATCTATATAAATTTAATAAAATAAGTTTCTTTTAAAGCCTGTTATTAAAAAAAAGAAAAGAATTGCCAGTGCTCAAAATAACTATTGAAGATCTGCCGATCACACTGATTGGCTCATAGAGATGATAGCCAGTCATTGAGAAAACTAGCCGATCAAATTTTTTTTTAAATCTAGGCTTTTAGATCAAATTCTAATGAACTTTTTAATAAATTTTATTTTATTTCTCACACAACACAAAATTAAATAATAAACCAAACTTTTTAACTGTTTTTAAACTTTAATTTTGTAATTTTACAAAGCATTTTACTTTTTTTGCAAACTCACTGGCCTCTTCAAAGCTTTGATTAGGGCCAAAATATCAAGCGACTTGTTTCATCTTTAATGTATTAAAAAAACTTTTATTTATTTCATTGTAATTATGTTTTTATGTATATGTAGCTTAAAGAGACATTTACTTTTCTGTAAGAAACTGTTTATTCATGCAAAAAGAAAAAGGTTAGCTAATCATTGATCACTGATCGGCATATATTTTGAGCGCTGAATTACATATTTTTATGATGTTAAGAGTCTGGTTTGAGTTAGAATTAAGTTTTAAACAATTTAATTATTTTTTGGTTATTTTTGAAGATCAACGCAATTCTTTTCAAGCTGTTATTTCTTTACTGTATTATATAGCATATGTTTTTACCTGATATTTAGGTTGTTCAAACTGCCCTTTCAGAAACTCAAGATCCAGAAGATGTTTCTGTCACTGTTAAAGCCTTTATGACTGCAGACCTGCCAAATGAACTTATTGAACTGTTAGAGAAGATTGTTCTAGAAAATTCAGTTTTCAGTGATCACAGGTTAGCTATTTAGAATTTATTACACTCCTTGTGGTCCTTTTTCCACAAAAATTACCCATTTTTATCTACTTGTCCATAAGTCTGTCTTTTTTCTATACCTTAAATTAAGAAGTCAGCAAGGTTTTCACTGCTCATAGGTTAACAAAAGTCCTTATAGTTGTAAACTTGGTGTTAGAAAAGTCATTATTGAGTTTTAAAATTTTTTATATTATAAAATGCAAGGCGCTAGGGGTAGATAAAAAAGCAATGTTGTTCAGAAATTAACTGGATTATCATCAACATTAACATTTACTAATATATGCTTTTGCAACAAAAACACTTCAAGTGAACATCAGCCTTTAATGTAAGAGTTAGTCTGAACATGATGCATGTGTGTTAGCCAACCAAATTTTACTGCTGGATCCAAATACCCACCTACTTACTTTAATAAAGGCACCATGTCCTTTTATCATTGGTTCCCATATGAGAAGACTTGCCATCCAAGTACCATACCCGAACTGAGTAATCAGTATACACCTGCCACTTAACTGCCATGTGCTGAGGAATGTCATATTCTGTGAACTTAATTTTAATTTAGAAATCTACAAAATCTACTTATTTTAACGGCTATAAAAGCAGATCGAACTCGGGTCATGGATTATATTACACGCTTAGAAAACTATGATGCTCCAGACATTGCTAGCATTGCTATCGGAAGTGAACTGTTTGAAGAAGCATTTGCGATATTCAAAAAATTTGATGTCAACACTTCTGCTGTTCAAGTTCTTATTGATAACATACAGAATTTAGATAGAGCTTATGAATTTGCAGAGAGGTGCAATGATCCTGGTGTGTGGAGCATTCTAGGTAAAGCACAGCTTGACCAAGGCATGGTGAAGGAAGCTATTGATTCATATACAAAAGCTGATGATCCATCTGCTTATAAAGATGTTGTTGAAGCTTCCAAGACTGCAGGTGAATTTATTAGTTATTATTAGTTTTCTATACATTAATAATAGCCACCAAAGATCGGCCGGCTCTTATAATTAAAATTGTTTAATAAAATTTGAGTTTGGCTTAGCACTTTAATTTTGAATGTTTCAAAATTGGTTATGATTTAGGAAATTGTTATGATTTAGGAAATGGTTATGATTTAGTAAATGGTTATTATTTAGGAAACGGTTATGGTTTAAGAAATGGTTTCATTTTTCAAATTGAACAAAAATTAAATTTTTAATTTTTGTCAAAAAATTTTCTTATGAAATTTTTTATGTTAGAAATTGCTATTAATTTGACAATTTTAGCGATAAATAAATACATTTTGGCATCTAAAGGAATCCCAAGGCGCAATAAAATTTGCTTGATATTTGCATGATTTTAAAGAGTTTTAGATTCTGGAAAAAACCTTTTTATTTCATGACAAAACATGCAACAGTTTTAAAGATATTTTAGTTCTAAATTTTCTTTATTTATGGTTACATTTTAATATTTATCACTGAATATCCAGATTGGTATCCAGTAGTTATGTCATAATAACAATGGACCTCAAATAGAGCAAAGTTTAATTACTTAAAATATAATAAAAACTATTGAATGAAATTTTGCACGGAGAGGGATAACAATAAAATGAAATAATTTTACAATTCAAGAAGTTGAAAATGTGTCAAAGTTAGATAGTTCCAGGCTCGTTTGTAGTGAATGATATAAGGAATCTGGAAATTATCATTCGAAACATATAAGTTTTTTAAATGCAATATTCTTTGGGTTACCTTTTTACAAAATTTTATTCCGTTATCTTATTGGAATCAATGATTTATCTTTATTTGAGTTGTGTAGTGGTTTCATGATTACTAAACACTAGTCCAGATTTTAAGCAAAATTTATTTGATTATAGATAAACACAACTTAAAATGCTCACACCTTTAAAACAGTCGTATCTTTATTCAATAAATAAAAGATCGTCTATCTCAGAATTTGATCCTCTATAAAATAGTCCATAATCCAAAAAAAACCTTTGTTTTGACTTTTCGATCTCTTTAAGAACAATGATTTCTTTTGACTTATATAACTGCCAAAGTTTATTATTCAATAGTCTTCTTTACCATTCAAGTTTCACTGAAATATTTATTCTTGGATTCTGTTTAAGTTTTACTGTAAAAAAATGTTAGAATGGGTTTGTTGCTATACAGAAAGTCTCACCAGAAATAAAAACAAGCCTGCAAACCACCATTTATTTGTTTGTGGTAGTTTTTTCATATAATCGAAGAAATGATTTATATTTGGTCAGTAAAAAAATGTTATTTTACATAATTTAGTATTTTGGTATTTTTGCTTTGATGCAAAAGTTTTGACCTCGTTACAGATTATAAAAATCCTGCCAAAGTAAACTTAGTTTACAGTCTATTTCTAACATCCTTAAGTTGGATATTTATTCTTAAATTTTGCTGTAGAAAATATTTTTTCAATAATATTGAATATTTGCTAGTTATAGTTTTTTTTTTTTTTTCAAACAAATAGGTAACTATGAAGATCTTGTTAAATTCTTGCAAATGGCAAGGAAAAAGGCTAAGGAATCTTACATTGATACAGAATTGATCTTTGCTTTTGCTCACACTAATCGCCTTGCTGATCTTGAGGAATTTATATCGAGTCCCAACCACGCTAACATTTCACAAGTTGGTGAGAGGTGTTTCGAAGAAAAGATGTACGAAGCAGCTAAAATACTCTTTAATAATATTTCAAACTTTGCAAGATTAGCTTCGACATTAGTAAACCTAGGCTTGTACCAAGATGCTGTGGATAGTGCCAGGAAAGCTAATAGCACACGAACATGGAAAGAAGTAGGCTTGCTTATTTCTTTGGAAATATAATTAAGCGTTAATGAGTTTCTTTTAGTAATCATTTTAATGTTAAATCAATCTTAGAAATGATAATGAAACAGAATAAATCATTTTAGCACAGGCTCAGAAAAATCAGAAAAAAAAAACAGAGTAATTTTGAGAAAAGCCAGGAAAAAGGAAATTTTTATTTTATGTCTGCTCCAATGAAAATGGTATTGTATAAATTTTTTGAAAGAGCTTGGTTGAAGTTTCTTGTATCAAAAACATTACATTTCTGATCACATTCTTTGCAAAAAACATTCTTTGTTTTTTTGTTAGGAAGTGTTATGTTTTTCTAAAATTAATTTAAGGGTTTCTGCTCTTAAACATGCTGAAGTAAAGTTTACGCTGCATTGCCTCTGTATCGTTCCTTACCTATGTGTTTCAGTGTCTTTAGTTTCTAAGTATCTCAGTTATATTATCAGTTATATATTTAGGCGTACAACTGGGTCTCTAACACATTTGCAGGCTCCTTGTTAGGTCTTAGCACAGTGGAGTGTTTGAGCAGCAATGTTATCAACCCAGAGTGAGTGTTAGTTTAAGAAGTTCAACTTTTTAATGTTAAAAAAAAATTAATTACGTAATAAATTAATCATTTAATGAATAAATTATGTAATAAATTAATCATGTAATAAATAAATTATGTAATAAATTAATCATGTAATAAATTAATTATGTAATAAATTAATCAGATAATAAATTAATCGTGTAATAAATTAATTATGCAATAAATTAATCCTGTAATGAATAAATTATGTAATAAATTAATCATTTAATGAATAAATTAAGTAATAAATTAATCATGTAATAAATGTTTAAGTTGTTCGATGTTCACTTCTTCTTCTTTTTTTTTTTTTTTTTTTGCTAATTTATTTATTTTTCAGTGAAAAGATTTATTTTGCATTATTTTAGTGATGAGTAAAGGAGAAAGAGAAAAAAGAAATTTATTTCCAAGCAAACTGGCTAATTCATGATGAATTTAAAGACTATTGTTAAATATGGCATAATTAAATATCAATGTAAAGTTCGTAATAATCAAAGTCTTGGTAGCATGCTTTGAGGAAGCATAAACAAAGCCAAAAGCATAAAGAAGGTCAAAATAATAAAGATCAATTATTTACTAACTCTGCTATTAACGAAGTCCTTAGAATTTACGAGTTAGCATTTTTTGCAGCATTTCAAGTAATCACATGAGATATTTACTGATTCAGATATCTTCAGAAAATATAAACATGGAGCAAATAAAATTTGATACTCAATTAGTTTTGAACTTAGCTCCCATTATAAGTAAAAATCAATAGGAATTATTCATCGATCAAATTTTCATGGTTTGAGTTTTGGTGAATAAAGCAACTCAAATTTCAGAACTAGATGTTCTTCTACGTTTTTTTTGATAAGTCCACTAAAACTGTCCGAACAAGGATGTTGAATTCTGCATTTCTTGATCTTGCAACACATAAAAACCTCAAGAACTGTACTAATCTATCTGATAAAATGTTTGAAGAAAACCTTCAGATTTCTGGGGATGGATCTTAGTCGGTTTGAAAATTTATGGTGCTTTGATAAATGATAGAGTTGCAAAAGAATCTGACTTGTGGTTTGCACACAACAAATTGAGTCTTTAAGACCGGTACAGAAAAAACTAATTGGAATTTCAAAGGCAAAACTCTGCTTAATAACTTAATATCAAAGCATGAGTCTTTCAGCTATTTTTCTACCTTTTATAAGTTGTTTCCTTCTAAATACCAATTTGAAAAGCCAATGACATCATTCTTTAACGGATCAATTTAAAATTTATCAGTTATGGTAAAGCCACAAGTTTTAATCCTCAAAATCTTTTAGAATAGATTGATTAGTCAGAAAGGATGTAGTTTTAAAGAAAAATGTTGCTGATTTTAGACGATATTAGGACAGTTGCAATTTTTGCTGTCAATAAAGTATAACTTTTGGTTATAAATAAAAGATTGAATGTTTTCTAATAAACTTGGTTCGGCTACTATCAATATCAACAAAGAAATGCAAATTTATAAAGAAGAAAAAGAAAGCTGGAGTAATGTGAAAAAGAAAATCAAAAAGCTATAATTGGACAAGAAGAGTTTAAAAAAATATATTTTTTGTCCTTGGTAAAAGGATGATGAAAATGTTTTTATAAGTTTAATTTGAGTTACTTCATCAGTTTTTGAGATTGTTTGTCAAATTAATTCATCAGTGTTCGAAATAATCGGTCAGCGTTTGTATCAATTCATCAGTGTTCAAATTCATCAGTGTTCGAAATAATCGATCAGCGTTTATTAATTCATAAGTGTTAAAATTAGTTCATCAGTGTTCGAAATAATCGATCAGTGTTTATTAATTCATCAATGTTCAAATTAATACATCAGTGTACGAAATAATTGATCAGTGTTCAAATTAATTCATCAGTGTTCAAATTAATTCATCGGTGTTCGAAATAATCGATCAGTGTTTGTATTAATTCATCAGTGTTCAAATTAATTCATAAATCGTTTAACTACTCATCTGAATATAAATTTTCCAAATTTTGAGATATTTTAAAAATTGCAAAGAGAATTGTCTCAAAATATAAAATTTCAAACGAAAAATTATATATTTTTATCTGGTTTAACTTATTTTTTTCTTGGATGAAATTTAATCAGTTGTGAAAAGATTATATAACAAAATTTTTTTAGTTGATGCGTTTTTATGTCTAGAATGTATAGAAAATGAAATTTTATAATATATATTTATATTTTTTTTCCATCAGATTTTGTTCTAGTAGACAGTCATGATGCTTAACAATTTATAAATGTTGAGCTTGTAAAACAATTGTCATTAATTGTAATGCGATTTTAATTTTATTTAAATTGTTATCATATGCTAAGAAGTCCAATTCTAAAGAGTCAGGGGAAAAAAATATCAGTTTCAGATATTATAGTCAGGAAAAATCATACTTGGTGAACAAAAAAAGTCAGGAAAATGTCTTTCCTGTTTAATTCTAGTTGAAATGTTACATAATCATATAATTTATAATAATTATTATAATTTATATATGTAATCATATATAATTTATAATAATTATTATAATTTATATATGTAATCATATATAATTTATTGTAACTGTAAAATACGGTGGTAATTAAAATTTCCCTAATTTCATTCTTTTTCTTTCGTTATAGGTTTGCTTCTCTTGTGTAGATGGAAAAGAGTTTCGCCTTGCACAAATGTGCGGTTTAAACATTGTGGTTCATGCAGATGAATTAGAAGATCTTATCAAATACTATGAGAGTCGAGGTTTCTTTGAAGAGCTTATTACATTAATGGAAGCAGCATTAGGATTAGAACGTGCACATATGGGAATGTTTACAGAATTATCTATTCTCTACTCTAAGTATAAACCAAGTAAAATGAAGGAACATTTAGATTTGTTCTGGTCGAGAGTGAATATTCCAAAGGTATGTTTTAATCTAAAATTTGTTATCCAAAAATTTTTTAATGGATCAGATACCTTAGGCAGTATTTAATAATTATAAATTATTTTAGCAATGACTAATTTCTTTGATTGATTAGTTTCTGACATACCCAAGTCGTTGAATTGACCGGGTTAGGACCTAGCCTAGTCATTAAGTTGACCAAGTTATAACTTAGCTAAGCCATTAAGTTGTCCAGATCAGGACCTACAATCATGGCCATGTTATATGAAACTTTTATCAAATTTTAGCAAAAATTCACATTTGATGCATGTTGTAAAAGTGATTTTCTTGACCAAAATCGCAAAAATGAGTACGAACTCATCACTTTCATCCCTTAGATCTAACAGAGAAAAAACAATTTTTTTAAATTTCGAAGTACTAAGTCTATAACTCTAACCAAAAGATAAACCTACATCTGAATATACCAAGGGCGGTTAATCTATATTTTTTACTGCTTGTGGTGTTTTTTGTCAATTAATGGCGTTTAGGTCACAATATTTTGGTGGTGATTGCACCAAGTTGACCAGATCACAACCCGATCTCATTTGATTAAATATCATAATTAGCTTGTAAATTACGGTATAAAGAACAAGCATTACATTAACAACAAACATTAATGTTTAGTCAATTAAAGGTTCCCTTTAAAGTGTTAATTTTTTTAATCCTCATAATAATAATATAATAGCGTTTATTTCAATTTATTGCTCCAGTGTAATTAAGTATTAAATTATAACTAACAGCTATTAAGTTTTGCATTTTTATTTTATAAACAAGCATAATTTGGTTGAAAAAAGTGAATATTGCACTGCAATTTTGTGTTTTCTTGGTATTTTAGGTATTACGTGCTTGTGAACAAGCTAGCTTATGGTCTGAGTTAGTGTTTTTATATGATAAATACGAAGAATACGATAACGCTGTCCTTACAATGATGTCACATCCATCAGTAGCCTGGAAAGAGGGTCTATTTAAAGAAGTCATAACAAAAGTAGCAAACATTGAACATTATTACAAGGCGTTAAAATTCTATTTGGACAATAAACCATTGTTAATTAATGATTTACTATTTGTATTAACCCCTCGTATGGATCATACCCGTGCTGTAAGTTTCTTCCAAAAATCCGGACATTTATCACTGGTTAAACCATACTTAAGGTCAGTACAATGTCACAATAATAAAGCGATTAATGAAGTACTCAATGATCTTCTTATTAAAGAAGAGGACTTTAATGGCTTGAGAGTTTCTATTGATTCATTCGATAATTTTGATAATATTGCATTGGCGCAGGACTTAGAGAAACATGAATTGATTGAATTCAGGCGCATAGGTGCTTATCTATACAAAGGTAATAACAGATGGAAACAGAGTGTAGAGCTATGTAAAAAAGATCATTTATATAAGGTCAGTCGTTTTGCTATTATTTAGTGTTCCCAGTCATAGAAAAATTAAAGCACTGGGTGAAAATTAAATTGTTGAAATTCAGGGAAAATAGTCTATTTTAGCCAAATAGCATCACAGGAACCAAAACTCCAAAAACTGGAAATCCACTTTTTTTGGAGTTTTGGTTCTGTGATTTACTATGAAAACTACCTTATCGACGTTTGTAAATTACTTATCATATATCTGGAATAATATAAATAGATTTAAAGTCAAAGAGAACTGAGAAATCATGTTTAAATAAAATGGTTTGTAATGTTATTGGGCTTAAATTTCATGTAAAGATTATATTATTCAAGGATATAACTATATGCTGCAGACTAGTTGAATTTTTTTATTACTTCAGTGTTTTTACTTGCTAAGTTATGGATTTTAAAGTATTCTTGTATCAGTTAATATTTGTTAAATTTCTATATAAAGGCGAATATCTGGCGGAACGGAATGGTTTCAATTGTTTAAATCAGACCTTTACATTCCTGTTTTTAATATCCACTGGATACAAAGTGCATGAAAATGAATAGCAAGTAATAAAAATTTGTTTCTAAAATACAGTGAATATTTGAATTACAACATATAGAATAAGTATATTTTCTTTCACTTATTTCTCATGTTGCAGATCAAAAATCACTTGCTGTGTCTTAATTTTGCAAGATAGTTATCTCTTCTAGTCAAAGACTGCATTTCATCCACCAAATTAAGGTAAAACAAAGTTTCTGCATCTTTTGCTTCATCCCTTCCTTTTTCTTTTTAACGATACTCAAAGTGTCTATAATTGCAGCATCTAGAAGATTTGAGGATTGTTCATGTTGATGTGATGAATCTTTTCTTTTATTTGGCACTTTGGGGATTACATCAATTTTGCATATAGGAGATTAGGGATTCTTGACTGATGTTAAATCAAATTCTGCAATGTTGCTGTCAGCTTATTTATTTTTCAAGGTGTGTTAAAAAATGAAGTTCATGCAAAAAATTACATGTGGGTAATTTACCTCCTCCAGCTCCTGAGTGAGTTTTCATTCATCTTCTCTTTAAATACTTACAATAATTTTCCTTTAGCTTTGTACACTTACGTTTTTTTGACAGTACCTAAAAACTTAAGCATCAAATAATGTACTGTATTTATTTTTTATGAGTATACTGTAGGCGATTTTACATATCACCTGAAAAAATCGAGTCATAATGCTTAAACAGTGGGTTCTTTATTTTTTATTTTGAGCTTAGTTATTTTTTTTCAATTCTACTATAAAAAACTGATACAGAAATAATCCGGGTATAATCTAAGATATTTAGAACTCCCGCAAAGCAATATCAAAATACATTTGACAGTCATATGTATTTTGAGGAAGTGTTTATTTGAGCCTCTATTTGTTAGATTTTAGGCTTTGAATCCACTTTTAGCGTATTAATTATAAGTTAATAAATATAAATCTAAAGAACGAAGATATGTCTTTTGGTTATATTTAGTTACTAAAAATTGGATTTTTAACTACTTTTTTACAAATACTAGCCAATTTTACCTCCAACTGTTCCTATCTCAATTTTGTGTTCTTGATAGTTTAATGATCCAATTTAAAACATTACTTATATGATAAAATTAATTAATTTTTCATTAAATTGTTTTTGGTTATTATTATTTGTTTATGGTTGTTACATCTTTTATGGGTAAAAAAACATTAAAAAACAGGCGTTAAAAATTTAAAAATTCATAATTATTTTTTAATTAATCATAATTAAATTTAAAAAGTCATAAATTTAGGAAAAAATGTAGCATTTTGATGGCTTGATAAAAGACATCTCAAAAGAAAAGTAAATAATTAAAAGTAGTCTGTTGTTCAGGTCTAAAATGGTTGTCTATTTTCATGGATTTGGTCCAAAAAAACCATGGGAGATATGTTTGATATGTTTCTCATAATATAATACATCAATCCTGTTTCTCAGAAATGTCAAGCTGAACTTCAGGGCATTTTTAGTTTTTGTAATAAATTGGTTTACGGTGAATGTACCAAATTGCACAAAATTTTTGTACGCTGTAGTGTTGGCACCAAGTTTTTTTGCAGAGTCTAAGGGTTAAGTCAAAGTGAATTAATATATTTAT
>JAUZNK010087560.1:0-12737 GCA_035046665.1 Euphysa ruthae | reverse complement strand
GGGAATGAATCACCGGATTGACTTTAGTCTATTACTACCAGTTCCTTTAAAAAAAATCGTGGTGATACGTAGGAACTTGTATGTTCATTTCCCATAAAGCTCCTAAACTCGTCTCGGTTAAGTGTAAACTGGCTATAATTTAATGTTTTTACTTATTATTAACACACAAAAGAGAGAGGGCAGAACAGATATTCCTAAAACGTGCCACTTGTGCTCGAATCACTTTGACGAGGAATGCTTCGATAAATTGTTCGATCGTTATCACCAAATGGTAACCAAAAATATTTTCTTGAAAGTTTGTTTTCTTTGTAACAACTTAACTTCTTTTATATCTTTCTGTTGTCTCTTTCATTAAAAGTTTGAAAGTTTCAAATCGAACAACCTGGTTTTTAGAAGATGCTTTAAAAATCTGTCTTGAAATGCAGTGAGATATATTTTATACAACATATTATATTAAATACATATTAAATATTGATATTTTAACCATAACAAACCAGTACAAGTGGCTTTGATAAAATAATGTAATTTTTTACTTTTTATAGGGCAATTTATTACCATAAAAAGTAAGGTTAAAAGCAAAATGTAAGGCGAAAACTTTAACGTAAGCTCAGTTTTGAAGTCACAACGTTGAGGAGATTGGTACCTAATGTTTGAGATTTGAAAAAAAGCGCGTCAAAAGGATAGACATTTTGAGCTACATAAATGAAAACAAAATAGCTGATATTTCGTTTTGAGTTTTAGAAGGTAAGGAAAAATTATCATGTCAAGTCTTATATTTCTATAATCTTTTATTTAACTTGACATCATTTTTGACCTCGAGATCCCTTTAAAGAATAGATTAATTTTCCGCAAATTAAACCTCATATGCAGCAATCCAGTAAAAAAATTCCATAAGGTTGGTAATAATAAAATCAGAGAACATTTATTCCATGGTTAGGCATGAAATTTTTCTTGGCAACAAAGGCACTTCATTAATATAGCAATTAATCATGATATGGAACTTCTCAAAGGCTGTGATAAGAATTGATACAAAGAGATCCTAGTAAGGGCATTTAAAATTGTGAATACAAAAATGTACAAGTGACTAATGACCCCTGAATAATTGAAATTTTTAAAATGCAAACTTTGTACCAAATTAGCATTTTTTGGCGCAAGGCAATGAGCACAACAAAAAATTTCAAAACTTCAAAATGGCAAACATTCAAAAACAGTTAAAATATTTCCTCACAAGTAAAATTCACTGCAATATAAACAACAAATACAATTTTAGTAATTTTCATATAATTCAGCTAAAATCCCATTCTCTGATTTTTCCAATTTCTTTGCGATCTTTTGAAAAAACTTATACAGTGGAACCGTCTGTACACAATCTATTCTTTTCCAATATGGCAGACCATTCTTTTTCACCTATAATTTTAATGGCACGCAGCAGCACCTTCTTTGCCATATCTGCATTGGCTTTAATAGTTTTATTAACTATTTCTACAGAAACATGATTTCCATCCTTCCATGCGTCGTAATCAGTCACCATAGCAACACTAGAATAACTCATACCAAGTTCTTTGGCAAGAGCAACTTCTGGCAATGTAGTCATACCAACTAGATCACCTCCCCATAACTTAAACATTTTGCTTTCAGCTTGTGATGAGAACCTAGGCCCTTCAATGATAACAATCGTTCCGCGTTCATGCATCTTATACCCACAATTTTTAATTGCTTCTATCATCACATTACGTGTGGCTTCGCAAAAAGGTGCCCCCATTGGAATATGTTTCACACCTGGAAGATCATTGGGCTGACCAGAAAAAAATGTACTTTCCCTTTTAAATGTTCTATCAATGAATTGATCTAATACAATCAGGTCACAAATTTCATAATCTTCTCGTAATGATCCGCAAGCATGTGTTGCAAGAACATGCGTACACCCAATTTCTTTCAAAGCCCAAATATTTGCTCGGTAATTGATTTGTGAAGGGTTTATTTCATGCTTTTTACCATGCCGAGAGAGTAAAACCACAGATACACCATCAATTTTACCAACTGTTAACACTGATGATGGTTTACCATATGGAGTTGTTACATCATGTTCGATTTTATTCACTAATAATTTAGGATCGTTTAACCCAGTACCACCAATAATACCAACTTTTATTGCATTTGCCATTTGATTGATTTTATCTAAAAACATCAACACCATCAACATCAATAAGTTTTTGAATTGTTTATTTTTGGTGAAAATTTTTAGTCTGTCCCAAACCAATTTAAGATTTCAATCAAACTCCAGTGAAAACAAATACTTTTAAATTTCCAGATTTTAACTAAGCTCTAATTTTACTAAAACTTAAAATAGCAACCAAGCACTTTGTGAATAACAAAATAATTTCAAAAATTTACTTAACAATTAAAAAAAGTCAAACTTCCTGACTTCCTACAAAAACCTTTTTGGCCCAAGAATTTTATAGAACAAAGATTTACTGGAAAAAAAGTTTAACTGACTGGAAGACAAGGAGACAGATCAGGGTAAATTCATAGGACACTATTGGCTTCATCAAGAGCCCAATAAAAAAATTGAACAGTTTATAAATAAAATTATAGCCCCCAGTTGAAAAATACTTCCTTATTTTCTGCAAAGAATTTTAATTGATCTAAAATAACCTTCTGATAAAAACATTTTTTTGTTCCAGATAATCAAATTAAAATAATTATATTTGCCTCATGATTATGCTTAAAGCTTAAAAATCCATAAAATTTTAAAGGAATTTCAAGCACCGTAAAAAAGGTTTCAAATTTCGGATAACAATTATTAAGCTGATGATCAATATTAAAACTGGAATCAAATGCGTCAATAAAATGATCGCATACAAATATTGTAAAAACATGGTAGGTGAAGAAAACCTGAAGTACTACAATTTCCAAAATTATTATTATCTCAAATTGAACAACTATTCCAACCTGTCTATTTCAAAAATCACGCTTTAAACCCAAAGTTCTCTTTTTTATCAAGTTTACTAATTTTAGGTAATCTGCGATAGACTCAAACCAAGTAATATGGTACCAGGATTCCATTAGTTGTAGAGATTAACCTGTTTGTATCAATACACTTAATAAAGTATTTTAACAAAATTTATTTCAATCAATTACTCAGTTAATATGGAATTCAAGACATGTAGACACCTGCTAAGGAGTTACCAACAAAATTGCCTCTAATCAGATTGCTTAATTATTTTTTTCTCTCAAAACTATAGCTTTTAACTATTACCTGGCAAGAAACCTTATATTATACTTATTCATGAATGGGATAAGTTTCCTTTTTTCATGAAAGTATGTATACTAAAGAGAAAATTTTAAAGAAAAATTAGCTCAGTAATGTTTTCTTTGGTCTTTGGGCCTGAAAACATGGATAGAAATAGCACCAACAAAAAGAAATGGGGATTCAAAGTCTTTTAAAAAGTTTGAAAAAATTAAGATAAGAAATCTGCATTCCTCATTTTGCATCGAAAATAATCAAAATCGATATATTTGTAAAAGGTAGGACAGGATAAAAAAAAAAAAAAAAAAAAAAAACAGAAAAAAAGCAACCTCTTTAAGCAGCTCCTCAAAATAACTGTTTCTGGCCATATTTGCTTATTTACATTTCATTAAATGATTCCAATCCCTATCTCTATTTAAAAGAATAAATGAGCAAATGACAATTAGTGTGTATAGTGAATTATCACATTTGAGAAAATATATGAGCACAAACCTCAAAAAAAACATAAACACAGTTAACAAAAAGTTTTTTTTTTAAATTATAACTACAATTTTGACAAAAATTTCAAAAACTTTGAAATTTACGATACAAATACAAGATCTTATCACACTTGCCTTTGGCGAAACAGTTTTAGCTTTTTTTCATTTTTAGCTTTTTTTTATGTGTTTATTCATTTCAATGTCCTACCAATACTATGGAGTTTTGAGGAAAATTTCCTAATCTCCAGCGTACATGAATGAGCATCTCTTCATAATCACTTTCCCAATTTTAAAAAGTAAACACATTTTGAAAAACGCAGTTTAATGATTTTCAGATGACCTATATATAATTTTCAGATGACCTATATATAAATATTGACATATTTTAATTTCTGGCTGGAAATGTTATTTGTGTCACAAATTTGATAAAACAATCAAACACAGATCAAAACGTTAATTTTTTTATCAGCATAAAAAACTATTGCAGAATTTGAAATAAATTTTTATAGAGAAAAAAAAAGCATTTACAGAACAGATTTAAACAGTTTAGAAACCTAAGCCAGATAAAATTAAATAATAGTCAAAATGTCAAAATTTCAAAAATATAACAATTCACAGTTTATTTGAGAAAGATAAGATTTGGACAAATTTCCCTCAATAACAATTAAATTTAAAAAAAAAAATTTAAAACAGCGTAATAGAAATATTTTAACAAAACTTTGGAAAGGCTATTTTTATTTTTTAAATTATTGAGAAACGAGAATTTTGTTTTAAAAATCCATGTTAGTCAATTATCTTGTTTGCTTGAAAAAAGCTACTTTTCATGTTTAAAGTAAATAAATATTGCAGGCTTTTGCAAATTTTGGGTAAATACAGATAGGTTTATTTCCACAAAAAAAAAAAAAAGGGTTTTTTTCAGCCAATTAATAAAAATCATTCCCCACTGAATTTAACTTATCAAAGTATGGAAAGTTTGTTATTTCTTCAACAAGCAGTGATATCTCTTGTCAAAACCTCTTTTATTTTGTGTACAACGTAGCTGTGCTATAGTCCAAAACATTTTGTAAAACTCAGATCTTCTTCTTTGGTATATTTTTTAAAAAAACGTGCATACTTTTTAGTCAGAGAAATTATTTAAAAACATGCACATACTTCTAAACAGTACGCACATAAAAAATGTATGCAAGTAGTTATTAATCGCTACTGCATGATATATTGTTAGTAGTACGAATCTGTTTTCATTCATTTAGAGTGGTGTAAACAGAAATATGGTCAATACAACAATTATAGAGTTGTTATTTTTGTTAAATATTTAGAAGATTTTTCAAACAGCACTTAATAAATATAACCTGTTATATCGTTATTTTATCAAATAAAAAAAATTATAAGGAAAACTAAATATCTACATTACATCTATAAATATATATCCTTTTTGTTTATATATGACACAATTTCAAATAGAATTTTTAAGCTGCTATATTCAGGAAAATCCCAATTTTCAAAAATTTACTTAACAATTAAAAAAAGTCAAATTTCCTGACTTCCTAAAAAAAAAGAAATAAATTTTTAACCTTTTTGGCCCAAGAATTTTACAGAACAAAGATTTACTGGAAAAAAAGTTTAACTGACTGGAAGAGTAACGAGCAAGGAGATAATTTAGGGTAAATTCATAGGACACTATTGGCTTCATCAAGAGCCCAATAAAAAAATTGAACACAACACTTAAAAAATATAACCTGTTATATCGTTATTTTATTAAATAAAAAAAATTATATGGACAACTAAATATCTACATTACATCTATAAATATATATCCTTCAGATAGATTTTTAAGCTGTTAAATTCAGGAAAATCCCAATTTTCACCCTTAAGATAAAGCTATATCTGGCCCAAATGCAGCAAAAACAAAAAGTTAAAAAAACAAACAAAAATATATACTTCAATATTCAATAGATTAAAGTACTCCACCATTGAAGAGGCACACTTTTGATAGTATCCTAGCAGTTACTTATTACAAACTTATTGCCATGTTGAAAAATTTCTTCTTGACAAAGAATTCCCTAAATCTTCGAGATACAAATGGGAACCAATTGAGCACTTAATATGCTCTCCTATATATACAAACTGAAAGAAAATTTATATTTTTCAAAGAATAAACTGTTTGAAACACCAGGGTTTAGAAAAATAATGCCACAAAACAAAATAAAATTACTAGAGCTTCTACATTTTTGTAACAATGAAGAGTTAGGTGATGGATGCAACAAGATACTAAGATTCAACCCATTTTAGCCCCATTGGTCCAATGCTTCCAGTTAGTGTTATTTCTTGAGAGGGATATATCGATTGAAGAATCGTTTTTGTTATGGAAACGTTAGGTTAGTTGGAAACAATATATTCTAACAAAGCGCTCCTGATTTATGCATAAGTCCTTCGTTTTATGTGAAGCCAGCACAGGGTATGTATATAACATCATGTTATACACTAAAGCAGACACATTCGGCATAGATCCAGATAGCGATGAGGATTACTGTGTATCGAAAATCATTATTTCACTAATAAAAGGTCTTTCTGATAACGGTCATTGCTTATATGTCACTAAAAGAACAACTGATATCATTGACATTCTATGTCATTACCATAAAGGACTCCCAGACGGTATAAAGAAAGAAAAACTAAACCAAAATGAAAGTAGTGTGAAATATGAACACAAGCTTGGACTTACTGTGACACTATGGAATGATAAGTGAGATGTGTTTATGATGACAACCTGCAAACACGACTCAAAAACTTCCGCCAATTGTCATGGCATTCAATTAAGAATTCCAACGGTTGTCCATCTCTACGATAAAATTATGAGCGGTGTCGATCGCAGCAACGAAATGACAACTTTGTACCCGACTGAGCAAAATGAGTAAGAAATGGTAAAAAAAAAAACAGTTCATGCACCTCATCCACATCTCCTCATTCAATACACAAACAATTCATAAAACTAAGGGTACCAAATTAGACCAACTTGCATTTCAAACCAAATTAGTGAAACAAATTGTGAATTGCTACATAATGGAAATCGAGAAGTCCGCTGAAAGACGTGATACGCGACCGAGTCTAATGGGTAATCCTTTTCGAATCACAGAATGACACTTCCTGTCCACTATTCTTTCATGTGCCATAAAAACAGAATTAGGAAAGAAAGTCAAATATGAATGTTGGTGGTGCAAAAAAGCTTTCTTTGTTGATACTTGTTTTAAGCAGTGTCATACCCTAATCAATTATTAGCTGATTTTACTAGATTTTTATGGAATTTTATTGTTCAGGGATATTTTAGAGACGTCTTATTAAAAATATAGTGATTTTATGTTTAATTATGCACTTTTAGATCTTTAACATATCATATTGACAATTCTTAATATATGTATCAAAAATTAACCAAACGTTAGTGCTGTTGCGGTGTAAAACCAACCAACACTTAAAGGGTTAAAGGTAAACAGAAACTGACATATTGTTTTGTGACCTGCTTTCATAAATTTTTTCTTTTTCTTTTTGTGTGTGATGTATTAAAGGGCAATAATGGAAATATTATTTTAACAGAAAGTTTTTGTGTTAATCCTTACCACCTTTTCTTTTTCTCTTTGACAATGTAAAGTTGTTTTTTTTTTGTCGTTGGTTTATATAAGATTTGCGTATTTAGCAGAATAAAAAATCAACTATCTGTGAGAAATTATAGTAGCAACAATAAGCTAGCTCATAAAAAGTTTCCCTTAATATCCAGAATCTATACAAGAAAGAGCAATAACAGTAAAAACATCTGAATAACTAATTTTAATTTCAAAAATGAAATACCAAATTATTTTACAATTTCAATTTTCTGCATAAATTATACATAGATCTTAATATTGCTTTTTTTCAAATTTGTTTATTTCTGAAAATATTTATCATAAACCAACTTCAAACCATGTAATTTCAACCTATGAACCTGAAAAACTAAAGAAGATTTTGAACTGTTGATAAGCAGTATTCAAAACGAAAGAGGAAAGTAACAGGTTGGTTCTTCTGTATTGATACTGTTAGGGGTCGTATAAATTCACCCTCTGTCCCTAAGTAACACTTTTCAACCGTTAATTATTTTTTACTAAAATTTTGCATGGTAGTAAATGATTGGTAGTTGCAGGGCTGGATTCTTGTGGAAAATTCTTGTTTCAGGGTAAAAGACCCAAATGTGACAAAAATTGACTTTTTTTTTTTTAATTTTTTGGAAACTTATATTTACATTTTTTTCTAAAAATTGGCATGATAATAGGGGACTACAAATGATGAACTGCGACTTCTGGATTTTTCAGGAAAATGCTTATTATTTATGTTTTTATGCAATATTTTATTTAATTTTTTTACAAATAGCAATGTTTCTAGACCGTAGTTATCTAATTTTCCCATGTTCGACTCTTTGTTTTTATAGGGGTATAAATGCTTTGCATCTTAAAATTTCAAATATATTTCATTTTGTATGATCTTGCATTTTTCTTGGATAAAATTGACAGCGATTGTGAAAATGGAAATCAATGTACATCCGGAGAAACACCAACGAAGAGCCAATAACAATTGATTGTCCTCGTTGGCGAAAACAACTAAAATTTATTGAAAAGATAATTACATTTACATTCTATAATTTTCTTGCTCTTTCTGACAGTATCACATTTTTCTTAGGATATATACCGATCTATATATTGATGAGTTTTGAAACTTTTCATTTTGATCTACAGATCTATTTCCCACATACCAAATGAGTGACACGCAAATCTGCTATGGTACTCTGCCTTGCTGATAATCATAACCCTCTTCTCCCTCTTCATTTACCCCATTATCTTCCTAATTTACAAAGCCTGACTGAAACTTATATTTTCCAAAGTAATTTCGCTATTGCGCGAAAAACTGCCTCTAAAGTAATTTTATTTCTACTTCAATTTAAAAACAATTCGCAGCATTCCACCATGGCAATATTTTAAATGGAATTGTTAAGCAAATTTTAATTTGTATAAAAAATTACAAAACAAACATTAACATGTAATATTTTGATTTTGCAGAAATGGCAATGCATATTTTTTATGGAATATGAAAATATGGTATTGAGTTTGTTATTCATTAAATATATTCTAATTTTACTTAAAATTTTAAGATTAACCATTGAAAAGAATGAGATACCACACAGAGTATCTCGTTTTAGTCTTCCTTCTACTTTTCAAAGGTAAATTTCTGTCCCTTTCATGACAATTTCAAAAATTCACACCCCTCTTTTGCAAAGGGGGATCCAACTGTGCTTATGCAAGGATATTTAACATTAAGGGGTAATCCCTTCAAAGCATTATGTTAATATTTTTGCTTTAAAACTGAAATGTGTTTGAGTACATAGAAAAGATACTTACTTGAGGTAAGTCATTTTTACAATCAGGAACTAGCAAGACATGCCCATAGTCAATTGGACTGACATTTATTATCAGCTGATCACACATATCATTCTAAATTATATAACAACAAAAATTTTGTATTATTTTTTTTGAAAAATTCTTATTCTTTTTTTTTTATAACTTTGAGTAAATTATTTGGTTGTAACAAAAAACATTAAAAAAAAAAAAAAACTCATTTCAAGAAAAAAACACACAGAAAAAATAGGATATGTTTTTATGGCAAGTAGGTGGTTGCAGGATGTTATGAAATTTAAATAAATTAATAATTTAAATAATTAAATAAATCAGCAGTTTTAAAGACAAAAACGATTCACCAAATTTAAAGCCACCCAATAAGAGTGCCCTTTATGGTCTAGTAACAGTTTTTTTTTCGTAAACATATTTAGCCGCTGAAGATAATTACTATCAATTAGGAGGTAATTGGTAAAAGAAATAATGGATACAAAAACAATTTCAAAATTAAACCCTAGGCCTTGATTATATAGGAAAATATATGGAATTAAATAAACTTAAAAAAGGATTAATGTAAAAAAAAAAAAAAACTCACTTTTTCACAATTTTCCTTGATTACCATCAATACCTTAAACAGTAAGAAACAGCATTTTGCAATATTGCAGAAAGGTTAATGAGCTATGGACTTGACTTTAAATAATTATACTAATTTAGAGAAAAAAAAACCTTAGAAACAGTCCAAAATAGCAAAACATACATACTACAAAAAGATTATCATCAGAATTAGCTTAAATCCTTATCACACTCAACCATAAAAACCTTTTGCTTTTAGATTGCTAATTGATCGTCTCAAATCTTCAAAGTTGCTTTATATCAAACAGCTTTAGAGTAGTTTATTTTGTGAAAAGCTATTGATATCATTAAGTTTGGAATGTCATAAAATTTTTCACCCTAATCTTAACATCAGGTAAAGGTAAATTTTATCATTAGACTTAAGGGCTAAAAAATACGGGCAAAAAAATGTTACACCTTTTAAGAATTTTAGTGGGCCTTTATATACTTTATATATTGATTTTATTTGTAGAAAATATAAATCAGGTGCAAACCTGCCACTTTTTATTTTTGCGAACCTGAAGATTTTCAAAAACCTTGAGATTCAAACAAAAACCTTGAGAAATTTAAAATTGAGAAAAAATGACAAATTTGGTTTGTTAAACCAGGTAAAGATAATTAATAAGTCGTTTAAAATGTTAAAAATTAAACAAGAAATCAAAAACAGCTAAAGTACTGATTTGACAATGTATTTCAAATGCTTAATAAAAGTTTCAAAAAAGATATTATGTTTCATCAGACTTTTGAGTTTTCAATTTAGTGAATATTGACTTTGTTTTTTGTCCAAAAGTGTTAAAACCTTATTTGATATTAAGAAACACTTTCACCACCAATGATGCAGAAAACAAGAAGAACTATAGTCATAGTAAAATAAAACATACATGCATGATTGTACATATATCTGAAAAAAATAATAAAGGTCTTCATTTTAGCATTGACATTGATAAATGAACACCACCTGAAGGCAAAAACACTTTGCACTAAACATTAAATTGTATCACTATCATGGTCAATTTTTATGTTCACTATTGTAAAGCGTTGTTGCCTTTGCTGTTTGTAATATTTCATTGTCTGGTATCGAATTATAACATGGAGTAGTTGATTCTGGGTACATAGTTTTCATTCCTAGTATACTTGACAATGTCCCAGCTATTTCCAATGAAGATCTTTCAGATGATCTGTTTTTCTTGACAATACTGAAGATTCGTTCTAATTCTGCGTTACTGCGTTCTGTGTGGGACAATTGAAACTATTTCAGCAATTTTTGGTAAACATTTAAGTCGCTAAGCATTTAATCCAGGAATCTATATTTGCCCAATGTAATACCACAACACATCCACTCTGTAATGGTAGAGGGGTTCATCATTCTCATCTTTCACTCCTTCCAAAACTTTGGCTTCCTTCCAAGCATCATATGGAAAATCGTTGTCACTGAGGGTTTGACAGTCAACAAACTCTTCATATAACGAATCTGCATGGACATGCAATGTTAAGTTTGGAAAAAGATTGTAGAAATATTCCACCTGCTCCCACGCAGTATGCAAACGATTTTGTACACTAATCCAGACAGCATTACTTATCAACGGATCATTCATAGGAAGCTTCTTTGGAATATATTCAAATGCAGATTTGAAATAATAATGTGCCGCACGCATCATGAAAGTCCTTGAATTGCTTAGGTGTTATATCTCCTTCATTCAGAAATTTGTTTAAAAGCCCTTTCGTCAAAACTCCCAAGTAAATTTCATCAGTTTCCTTGAAGTTTTCTGGATCATCCAAATCAATTTCTGAAACACCAGTAAAGTTTTTAATTCGTTCAGGAACCATTAAGCGCTTCCACAATTTATTACCCAGACTTTCCATTGCAAGCTTGACACATGGACAGTAGGCTTTTCCCTCTGTAAAAGCTGATTGAAATGAGTAAATATTGGCAGTGATGAGGACAAAAAAAGCATAGCCGGCTCCAACAGTTGATTTTTGTATTTTTCAGATAATCTTCCAAAACGTTCATCAGCAATGTGTTCACTTAAAAAATAAGACAACAAGCTTTTGTGTTTCAAGGTTGCTCTTGAAATGCATCGTTCCAAGGGCAACCACCTCACTAGCAAGTGTTTTAGAATAGCCAGGTATTCTTGGTCACAAAATTCAAAGATGGTATTCCTTCAACTTCACCTTTCTTTTTGCACTTTTATCAAACCAATAAAAGAGGTCCACCATCACATCTTCTACGTTTAACCCAAGGTACTCACTAAAAGCATCATGTGCATTACTTGCTGCTATGTGTGCAAGTTTACAAGGATATCCAGCAACAAATATGTTTTCGTATTTCAATAAAAATCTCAAAGCAATCGAATTATTTCTCCCCACCATAGCATTACTATTATCTACACTCAAACTAACACAATGTTCCCAGGGAATTTTATTTTGTCAATGGCTTTAAATATATCAGCTGCACTTGCATTATTTTCACATGATGTGACACACATGTCTAGGAAATGGGTTGTTACTGCTTTCAATCTGTTGATGTCAAAGATTTTTATTCATTTTCTCAACACCAGTATTATTACAACCATCTGTACGAACTGAATAAAGGTGACTTTTTCAATGCTGTATTACATAATCCAAGCAATGTGGTGAAAACTCTTTGTTTAAAATAGCAGTTGTTTTGGTACGACGAGCTTCATATTTTTGAGGAATTTTGCTGCCTGGAAAGGCCTCCTTGAAAAATGTTAAAAGATGATCAGCAGTCAACAAAGCAATGTTGTGTTGTACCAAAAAATTAGTAACCATACATTCAGCTTTTGTTACTTGATCATTCAATTTCGAATTATTACTTTTTAAAAAACTGTTCTTTGCAGTTTGTTTTTTTGACGCCTCAACATTTGATTTATGACTGTCTTTTTTGCAATGATAAGTAACATCTTTTACACCTTGATGATCACAGGACAGCTTTTTAAAACAAGGGACGCAATAAAACTTGAAAGT
>JAUZNK010087549.1:0-12738 GCA_035046665.1 Euphysa ruthae | reverse complement strand
AAGGAAATAATTTCAAATGACCCTCACTATTCTCATTATGCCCCTTCATACAAAATCATCAGGAAGTCTGAAAATATCCTTATATTTTTGTTTGCTTATATAAATAAGTTTTCTTAGTTCCCCACAACTGACAGAATTTATTTACCGCCAAAAAAAATTACAACCTTATCAGACATTTTGTAGACAGCTGCTAAATTAACACGTACATTTTATCAGTCTTTTCTTGAAAAGATTAAATTAAATCTTTTAAAAACATTTACCACTAAACTGAGTTGTGACAAAAAGCAATATAATCTTAACATTTTTTTTTCCGATTTAATAATAAATCCAGGTAACAAGTCTGAAGCACCTAATAGATGCCGCCCATTTTACCTCAAAAAGTCCCCAACTAGACAATATATGAATAGTTGTCTTCAATTGTTTGTGGGAAGGCAATTAAATGGCTATTAAAAATAGCCATTTAATTGCCTTCTTTCTTATACAGTTTAATGTCTGTCTTTCCATGCTAATATCATTATACTAACTTCTGAAACCATCTGTTACTAAACTATATCAAAACATTGTCATAATTTTCGAAATGATTTACTCTGCTGACTTGGGCTATTTGGTTGGTTTACTGGATGGGGATTGGGAGAGGGAATGCATGAGTTATTGTCTCTGTAAAAAGAAGTAATATGACAGAACACAATTGTGTAATACAGTGAATAATTTTTTTTTCTGACTTGTTCATTTTGTGTTATTGTATAGTTCTAGCAACAGAGCTAGTTTGCTTATTTTTATTTCATCTCTTAAGTTATTTTTAGGTTCTTTATTTAACTTATGGTGCTATTGGTATTGAAGCTTTTCTGTTGTTGTTTTACATAATTCATATCACCTAAAGATCTTTACGGGATTTCCATATTGATATTTCTGTATAGGCTAGGTTGTGGCTCATATCCACAAGGTCTTATCCTATGGGTCTTCTTCCAGGTCTTAATTCAGTTTAACTCCATACTCTAAAATGGAATAAATTTGTTATTGCATCGAGTAGAAACAGTAGTATATTTTGATATATATTTTGTTAATGTATTTTTAGATGAAGTAATTATATAAAAACCTGTATCAAGGCATATAAGGAATAAATTACTGACAATGTTTATTGCAATATAAAATTGTCTTATTGCAAAGGTTTTTTTTTTTTTTGCGACATGGCACTGGTTCATTGCTAAATTTGTTAATTGGATCATCATTTCTGCATTTTGCTGGTATTAACAGAAATTGGAATAAAAATTTGGGTGGTTCTGATAGTGTTATCTTGGTGTATTGGCGTATGTAACCAACTGTTTGTAAATGAGATATTACTTATCGAGTTATTCGTTTCGAGTTATCTGATGTTCGAATTATCCACTTTTTTCATGAGCAGGTAACTCAGAGCAACAACAAGCAACCGATTATGCACATAATTAACATAAAAGTAAACATAAAAATTTAAAAAAATTAAAAGAGAAATTTTTTGATTTCATTAGTGTTTTTTGTAGCTGACACCTTTCTGACATTTAGCTGACATTTTTCAAGAAAACCCCTTGATTTTATTAAACCTATTTTTCAACTGTAAGGTTATACTGATCAGCGAGCCTAAATCAAGATGGTTTGCGTATGTCCCTCCATATGGGTTTCTTTTCGACACAGCTTTTTAAGAAACAAAAGTAGTTTTTTCGTTTATTTAAAATCTGTTGTTTTAAAGGTATGTACAATGCATCAACTCTGACACAGATTTTGCAGATTGGTATCGTGTTTTTGCATGATACGCATCGTACTGGTTTTCCGTTAATGCTATATCCATCAACGTAGGTGTTTTGATTATCTTTTGATACATTGACTGAAATAGAACTCACATGGACAAGTTCTGTTTTTAACGGACTCTTCGCCAAACACAATTCTTATTCCTTCACATAGTTCACCGGCTTCGTCTAACACCAAATCAGTGGGATCAAATCTCTCCATTTCACAAGCAGAATATTCTTGAAGAGCTGCGTTGAACAACTCACAGCATATGGTTATTGTTCTGCTATGTGGTTCTGGCCTCACAAGTGTGATAACCTAAACACATAAAAACAAAATGTCAATATAAATTAACATAATAAGTAAAGTAATGGTTTTATTTGCAGATGTTATTTATAGTGGAATAATGTTAAAGTAATCATTGTTAAACTAATTAAAATTTATTTAAAAAGTTATTTTTTAAATAGTGGATTCTTGGATTGGTATTACTGGGTTTACTCATCTATCAAGGAAACTATTTATGAGCCAAACTCATCTCATAGTGGATCACTAGAAAAAATCTGTAAAAGTCAAATAAAACGTTTTTTCAAATTATTTTTATATGCTCTTGTTCATCATGTTAAAATATTAAGATTCTGACAAAAAAAAATTAGTTAACTAAATATGCACATAATTAATTAGAAAAATCACAATTGTAATTATAATAATCTCAATTGTAAAAAAATGTTGCTGAAACTTTTAATATACTTGAAGGTTTAATGCATGTCCCCTACCAATATCTAAGCAGTTATGCAATTTTGAAATGATAGGTATGAAATTTTCGGAAAATTTGAAACACTATACATAAAACACTGAAAATTATGTTACATGCAAAAACATGGGTAGGGGACATGCTATGTAGTGATAGGAACAAACCCTGAAAATTTCAGATAAATTCATGAAACAGTTCAAATTTTATTTTCCGCAGGATTTAAAAAAATGTATCTTTCCCGCGAAAAAGCAAACTTTTTTTATAGATACAAATCATGAAGTTAAAAATGTCAGAGTCTAATAAAACTACAAAATGTGAATAAAATAAAAAAAAACTACTAATTTCATAGGATTTATTTTCCTGTTCTTTGTTTTTTTCTGTCCACTTTTTTTTATTGACCGAAGGTCTTTACGTCTGGGTTTTATAAGTGGCGTTGATTTATGTAACTTGAAGCGCTTAAAACACTTCATTAATTTCTCAGTGGATTTTCGTTGTACTTTTCCAATATCTAGACAACCAACCTCACTAGGTGGTAAATACCATCCCGGCCATGATTGTGCTCTAAAATAGCACTGGAAACACCAATTTTCACAACTTTTTTTTCCAACATATACACGTTTTGGAGATTTTGTTCAAATCATTTGGTTGAGCAATTCGTTCACATTTTGGGTTTTCCCATGCAAACGCTTTAATAAAAGTGACGCATCTCATAACCGGTCAAAAAACTGCTTCATTTCTGGCTCGTCCTTTATTTTAGGTGGCAAATTCAATTTAATTTCAGTTCTTGGTGACATTCCAGTGCGAACGCCAGGAATCTCCAATGCCTGGTTGCAGTTGTTGCCACTGCTCATCCATTACATCTTTTTTTTTTTATTTCAAATACCTTGCTCCTATTTTCTTCGTATACCTATTTTTATTTTTTCAATCAGAATTTCCCATTTCAACCAAAAAATTTTAATAAAAACAGCAAATTTATTGTTTTATATTTGACAACTTTTCCCCTCAATAAAAACTGATTGTTGGTACCATGAAAATTCAAAATATAAACCTATGCATATTTTGATGAAATGGTTAAAATGGGTCAATACACAATATTCGAATCAATCAGAAAAATTGCATATGTAAATAATTATTCCAATAATTATTTATTCCACAATTTATTTCCACAAACATGTATATTCTAGTTTACTTGAAAAATAAATTTAAAAAATTCAAAAATATTATGCTGAACACTAGTTCCAGTCCTCTTTCAGTTTTGCTTTTAGTATTTTAGTCGTACCTTTATATGTCGCATGTACACCAAATTTGATATGGCTATTCCCTTGACCACACTTGACCTCTAGTGACGATTTGGGTCTCCAAACTTGTTTAAAAAAAACGATATTGAAGAGAATCTAAAGATGCATAGTAGCCTGAAACGAGTAACCTTCAAAATTCTGAACAAGATCAATTACTTTAAGTTTTATTATACCGAAGTGGCTTTATTGTATGAAAAAACTATTACTTAAAACAAAATACAAGTGAATTAATACAGAAAATTTTTATGGCTGGTAATGCTTTATATCTCCTTTCGTTTATCTATATCACCTTGTGTTCCACAATAATACTCAAAACCAAAACGAAGCATAAAAAATAAATTTGACTTTCGAATATGGTGTATTACAAGATTGTTAAAATGTTGATCAGAAAATAAGTTTTAGATTTGTTTGATAAAATTGAAAAAATCTTTCTTACCAACGTTAAACACTTTGACATTTATTCACCATCACACTCCCAATATTTTTTGGCTTCACAAGGGATTAAGGTGCTTTCTCCACTACACAGTTTGCAATTTCGGGTTGATTATTCTGCCAAGACTGTTCTTTTTGAAGTGGTATCGGTTCTTTTTATCATACATTTTGAAAAATTTATGACAAGAAATCACAGATGTACGATCCCGAACAACTTGCAGAATGTCTTATACCTAATAAAAAGAAGCAAGAACATAGATATTCCATTAAATAGCTATTTTCGTAACAACAGATTTACTTTTGTAAACCAAACACTGAGAAAACAACTATTTTGTAAAATTTGCTATGATTTTCTCTCTCTCTCTCTGAGATAACAAGTGAACATTTTCTAATCAATTTATAAAATGTATATTGTCGTTCTTCATTAAAAATTTGCTTTTTATTTAGATTACAATAAAAATAAATAAAAGTGGAATATGCTATATATGGAAAATAGCGATATTAATTATGATATTATTCTAACCTTTAAAGCCTATACAGTTGGAGGCAATCCATGTATTTCAGGATCTTTCATCTTTATTACTCCTTATTTTAAATATTGGATCAAACTTTTTTTCATAAACTGTAAAACCATAAATATCAAATGACATTTGAAAGACCCGATTTCCATTGCAGTCTTGCCACAAATTTGCAGGCAATCTTCTTCCCTGAAGGTTTCAACTTTTTGTAAAACTTATGACAGGTGCTGAGCTGACATTTCACATTGGGCTGCACTACTCACGAACAATATTAATCCCAGATTATCACTGTAACTGTTATCATTGTAACAATTAGCATTAGGTTTATTTGTGGAAGGCAACTTTTCACTAGCTGAATTTTTTATCTCCGATCACATACTTTATAAATTATAGGAAAATTTCCGCTATTTTGAAACGGCGCAAAGATTGATTAGTTTTCAGGTTTACCTAAATTTGTATTAATGTTGAATAGTGATATTTAAAAATGGATTTGACAATTTTTCATAAACAGAATATTGGAGGTTTTCGCATTTGTTGAGAATTCATTTTACTAACTCTTCTTTTTCAGCAATATTTGAGACAGAATTTATTACCAGCTGTGATTCCTTTCAAATTTCTTATCGTAAGAAGTAAGAGGTGTTTCTTCGATTTTTCCTCTTCATCTAAAAATTAAAATAATTAAAAATTGATTGTTAGTTTGAGAAATTTTTAAAATTATTTTATATCACTAAAATATCATTTTTATTGGCACCTATGCTAAATATTTTGCACAAAATTTTTTCTCGTAAAACTACCCATTATATATTTTCATATTTTTTCAGTATTATCTTCTGATTCTTTAGATCTAAGTTACTGAAATTTTGCTTGTAGCCTTTACAAAATGTTAGTAAAGAAATATTTGATGATTAGTATACTAAAATTACCAATATAAAACGAGAACTATACCATAAAACCAACTTTTTTGGAAGGATGTTCGGTGTTTTTCGACCAACTACACTAGTTCAGAAATGTTACGTCATGGCAAGATAAAAGTAAATTTTTTGTGTTTAAATTTGCTGGAAACCATTTTTAATTCAATAATCCGGTTTCCAGAATATATGGATACAAACATACTTGCCAAATATGTTGTTTTCTTTCATCAACACTTTGCATAGCTAAGTCGAGAAATCCTTGTATTGAGGGCCACATGCCTGTAATTTCTTTTCATAAGGAAGAACAATGTTCTGACTCCTGAAAAAACACAAACGAACAAACCATAACTTCAAATTATATACTAATATTTTAAGATATTACTTTGCTGCGAGAATAGAAGTGATCTGTTTTTTCTTGTACAAAAAAACAACTCTGTATTAATCATTTTATATAAAATGATTTAAATAAAAAATTGTTACGGCTTCATCATTAAACTTCATGAACGTACTTCCATATTCTTTAATTATATACATACATACAATGTAGCTGGGTCAGGAGTGCCTACTTTGTCCGAATGACTTTTAAGTGGCCATATCTTAAAGATATTTTAAATAGTTACTTGCATTTTGCAGATTTACTAAAGCAATAAACTTGTAAAAAATATATATATATATCCTAGCGAAACTAGCACTACCAGTAAAAACTGATAAATATATGAGATTTACATATTCAGAGTCAGATTCTCTCTCGCAAATAAAGGTTAAAATGCATAATTTACAGTTCAAGTCACTACTTCAGCTCAAAGAATATTAGCTACTCATCAATTTTTTTTAAGTTATTTTTCTGTCTATATGCATAGCTACATTTTTACGATTTTCTATGGTTGAAACAGAAATTAAGACATCTTGACTTAACAATGAAAAAATACATAATGCTGCAAATAAAAATATTTTGCAGGGAAGGTATTCAAAAACCTATTTTGAGTGGATGCTGATGTATCTAGTTGTGTTCGGTTTAGCTACATAAATGTATTCGGTTTAAGCTAACCAATATTTGTCATAATCCACGGGTCGTCGTAAAAAAAACGGGGAAGCAGTAATAGGTATTTGAATTTTTGCATATAAAGCTCAAACAATTTTAGAGAAAAATGACTTACCTATATTTCTTCATGAGGACTTCTCGAGAATATGCCTGAAGACTTTCTTCAGCAAATATGTATTTAAGCAAGCAAAAGTTTAAAACACTTTTAATTTTTTCCTGGTAATCACCGTCTAACGCCTTCATTTTGAAATTAAATGTTTATTTACAGATTATTCATAGTAAAATAAGTCTTTCTAGAAAGCCACGTGCAAATAACAACACGAAAATAAAATCAATCCAAAAATAGAAATTGCTTCCATTTACACGCTCATGAAAAAGCGGATAACTCGAAGTGGATAATAACTCGATAAATAGCCATCTCCTTGTAAATTGAGATGTATTTGTGTGGAAATAGTTCTCTGATGGATCTTGACAAAAACATTCCGTTAAGTTGTTAAGACTTAGCTCCCATTTTGACCGAAAAGGTATTTTAAAGTTCTATTGCAGATTTAGCATATGTAAATTTAGTGTAGGTATCTCGGTAGATTTTACAGTAGATCTATCTAATGTAACTCTATAATAGCGATATTATATCAATCTACTCAATATATCTCTATAATAGCGATATATTGAGTTCATTGCAAGCTAGCGCCGATGCGCTTTACGGATCCGTAAACCCATTCAGTGACATGGGTTCTGCAGAGCCTATGTCACTGAATGGTTTCCAAGAAAAATACCCTGGAAATATACACCTGGTACAACAAACCCCCGGATATATACCCCAGGAATATAACACAATGAAATAAACCCCCGGAAATATACCCTTTGAATAGGAACCCAAGGGCCTGAGAGCATTGTATCAATCTACTCAATATATCTCTATAATAACGATATATTGAGTTCATTGCAAGCTAGCGCCGATGCGCTTAACGGATCCGTAAACCCATTCAGTGACATAGGTTCTGCCGACCCTATGTCACTGCATGGGTTCCAAGAAAAATACCCTAGAAATATACACCTGGTACAACAAATCCCCGGATATATATCCCAGAAATATAACACAATGAAATAAATCCCCGGAATTATATCCCTTGAATAGGGGCTTGAGAGCATTGTTGCTGTAGAAAATTTTTCACTTTCGTTTTTAAGTTATGAGTCCTTTTGCTCAAAAATATACGCCATGATATATATTTTGATTACCCTAAAGTTTTTTGTTTTGAGACGAACCGTAGAAAATTTTCCATAACTACCTGAAATCTAACAATTTTCCAACTGGAAGAAATTTAATCAAAAATTATGCCTTTTTCATCAAAAATGACCTAATGCTCTAAATGTTCTAATGTTCCTGGGTTTTCTAAATGTTAGTAATTTAATTAAACAAAGAAAATATGGTTGAAATTTTTAGTACAAAATCCTAGATTATGGACAATGCTCCAAATGTAACGCATTATATCCCGATTAACAGGAAAGTACCATGTTTTTATTTGTTGTTGGTGTCTTATTTATTTTATTCTTGTCCGCTTAGTGTGTAATATATTCCGGGGTATTTTTCAAAAGGGCAAGAGTCCGGGGAGTTTATTTTTCTGGGGTATTTTTCCTGACCACTTAATTTAGGTTAACAGTATAACCATACCTTAAAACCCTAACCCTAAAGCCATACTTCTTTCGATTTTTGAGTACCCAGATTATTCTTATGACAGTATGATATTCTTATTTTAATTAAATTGGTCGCTTGCTAATTTTTGCTATTTCATGCAAAAAAAAAAAAAAAAAAAAAAAAAAACGCAAGCATTGATATGGTTACCAATTGACACTTATGCTAACGAAAATTTTACCCCTAAAGAGAAAATATTTTTAAAACAAAAAATAAATAAATACCGTCACGGACCAAGGTGTCATAGGGTTGATGTTACCAGGTCGACCTAACTTCACAGTTCCTGCAAAAGGAACTCCATTCTTTGCAAAAAATTGCCAAGCATAAGTCTTAACTTGAGGTAACTTGCAATCTAAAGTAACTGATGTTTTCCAATCAAAAGGTACATCAATGTATTTTAAAACGATTCTTTCGCTCTCAGGAGGAGTAAAATCTCCTATTTCTGATTCAAATATAGGATAAGCTAGTAAGCATCGAAATGTAAATGAAACAATGATAGAATTGATTATCATCTTTCTCTTGAACAGAATATCTCAGAAAGAATTCTTAAAAAAATTTTCTTCCAATTTGTAGAATATAAAATATTCGAATAAAAATAAAGAACATATTATTTCGCATTCGAATTCAAATTTTAAATTTTGGCTTTGGAAGGGTTTACTCCACCATAGTATCTTTAATTACTAAATTTTTTGTGTAAACTTTAATTTGGTTGGAAATTATTTAGAGAGAATTGGTGTTGTATAGCCCAGCATGTCTTCAAACAATCAAACGAGAAAGTGAATGAGCAAGTTCAAATACATTTTAGGTGTCAAAATAGTCAAATTCCAAAATTCCTAATCCTATATAATATGATAAACATTTCGTCAAAATTTTATTCAATTTGGATGAGCAGTATTCAATCTAGCGTTTTATATATTGTCAATTTTCAAAAAAGCATCATTAAAATTTAAAAACCGTAAAAGAGAAACAAAAAAATCTTAACTAAACCGTTTGACCAGACAACCATAGTGAAATATCAAATGTGATAAATCACACACTTCTTTTTATTGCATTACATCATTATGTTGGCAGGGACTTTTTAGCTAGACACTCTATCACCATAAGCTATGAAGTCTGAAAAATGTTAGGTTAACCATTAGTTTTGTTTTGAACGATCAGATGCTAACATGAAATCAATATTAGATTAAATAACGATATGACAACGTTTTCAAAAAAAGCCCAAGGATTGATTTATCAATTTAAGATTTTTTAACTCTCTTCTTACAAATTAAACTTTATATCATCTCATAGTAATGAAAATATCTATCTAACTTGCTCAAAATATATTAGTTACAGCCACTAAATTATTTCTTTCATATTTTTTAGGATTTGCTAACGTCAAAATTTGGTGAAAACAATAAAAAAAATAATTTATTTACTGAAATTAAAATAAATCTCGCAAAACGTGTCAAATACTCGTTTAGTTTATGACACAGAAAGTTCATCAGGGTAGGAGATGATTGTAAACCTTGAACGTGGTCAGTCTTCTTGTGCATGAACCCACGATAAAAATACACGACTCCTATAATTACTGTAAATAAGTTGGTGTTGGGGGAGCTATCCTACCGTAAATTTTTATTCAAACACTTTCATCAAATAAAAAGATCTATCTGCTACATATTTTAACACTTTAAGATTAAATCTTACATTAATCACTGTTTTCTGGGGTAATCCCCCCATGAAAATCACCAAAAAAAGAGCTTTGGTATTTTACATTTTTTGCGCTTTGAACTATATAGTATCACCATGTATAAGTTATATTTAGATATTTTAATTATAAATGCCCGAAAAGGTATTTTATCTAGGTACCCCTGAATGTAAATTTTTGGAAATATTTTACCTCATGCAACTCTTTCATGTTTTTACGGGGTTCTATTGGTGATTTGCTTGTAGTGTGCTCTTGTTTTAATCAGTTATATTTACCGACAGCCGAAAAATAATGCGTTTTGTGTTGCCTTTTGAAATGGTAATAGGGTGAAAAAAACAAAAAAAAAAAGATATAAAAAATGAAGGAATTTAAATAAAAGAAATTTAAATAATAAATCAATTGTAAATACTGCTGTAAATAACGAATTACCCTTAACTTATTCTCCCAAAATTTGTGATGATGATGCAGTAAGTATTGGACCTACGAGCAGTGTAGATATTTCTTCATCTAAAGTTCTTCCCATTCAAATTCAAATCCTTGAAACAGGACATGTTTCTGGATACAGATTGATAGACTTATCTATTTTACATACAGTTTTTAAAATATTTCTATGTCTGTTTTGTCAAATTTCATCACTGCATCTTTGTGAAGAGTCAGTTAAAAACAAAGACTTCCATCGTTTATTTACGACAAACACATATCGTGTGGATTTATTGAAGAATTTTTTACATCCCCAAAAACAAAATTTTAGGTTACGCAAAATAAAAGCTCTGGTGTCAGTTTGGTAATGACGTATACCATAAGCTCTCTAGGTCAAGGTTTTTCTGGTAGGGAAAAGTTTACATCTGTGATGGGTTTGCCGAAACCAATTTTGGAGTCTACTAATATCATTATTTAACCGGTTTCGAGTATTATTTAAAAAGTTATCACATGCGTACAAGGTGTTATTGTCAGCAAAGTTACAAATCTCAAATTCAAGTACAAAAAGGAGCATATCGTTTATAAAAATATTAAATAAAAGTGTCCAAATATGGAGCTTTGAGGAACTCCTAGTGTTAATTGTAACCACTCACTGAAAATTGAGCCCAGTTTCACTCTTTGTTTCCTGGAAGAAAGACAGTATTTTATAAGTTTCAGACTGTTGTGAGAAAGCCTGTATGCAGCAAGTTTAGCCAGAAGAAAATTGTGAAATATGCAGTCGTACGCTTTAGACAAATCAATTAGAATTGTATCAAAAAAGTAAATTAATACACACACACACATACACAAAGTAGCCATAGATTTCCAATAAAAGTAAAGAAAAATATCACTTTCTACAATTAGATTCTGTTTCGTATAGTTTTATTTCAATATATGATTTAATTTTAATCAGTTAGCCCAAGGGTTTAGAATAAAAAATTTTTTCATTTTCATAAAATATATAAGATATAGTAATCAAATTTTTACCGTCAGTATTTTTTTTTTTTTTTTTTTTTATCCAAAGCAGTTAGTTCGGTATGGAAATTTCACAATTTTTTCAAAAATGCGATTCTTTTGGCTGTAGCTTCTATGATTTTACCGGTGTACGACCAAAATAAAGCCTAAAAATGCACATGTGCGTGTTTCGGAACTGGCATAAACGCGCATGTGCGTGTTTCGGAGTCTAAGGGTTAGACCGTTACGAGCATTCTATACTCACCAGACAAAATGACGGTAGGATGACCGCTCTTTGTCGCCCTAGAGCAGATATGGTGATGCAGGTAGCACTGCATCTACACCAATAGGCGAAGAAGAAGGACAAGACTGGGTGGTATAATCTACTTACCAGTCAAGACAATTATTAGCCAAACTCATACAGCGGAGTCTGGTAAAGAATTTAATACGATGTGGGGAAAAAAATAAAATTGTAGCTTTGTTTACAAAAATATTAGTGACAGATTGAAAGCAACAATAGCGATTTATAATATAGGTGTTTTTTGATATTTTTATTTAACTAAGATCATGGTGAAATGGTGTTGTTCTTCAGCATTGTGCTTTAACAACTTTCAATCAAAAGACTCGAATGGCCAACCCCTAAAGTATTATCGTTTAACCCGAATTAAAGACATCCAGATTTCTTATAAGAAACAGTTTCATACAACTGCCAGTTGAACTGGAATGAATTGGAACAATGGATTTATTTGTAGTGCTCACTGGAGTAATGGGCGAAGAAGTACAACTGCTTTACGAGATATAATTGTTTCTGATGATCAATACAATAAAATTTCCAACAAATTTGAAATAGCAAAAAAGTTGTTGGAAGAATATAAAAATCCAAGCACTAAAATAAGTTTGCAATATAAAACGGCTAAGCACAAATAAGAACTTGCTACTGAAATAATAAACTCTGGACCTAAAAAAACAATAAAAAACCCAAACACAAAGAAGATGTTATTCCATCAAGTTAAAAAAAAAATAAGAGAGCTCTCAAAAATACAGTACAAAAACAATTGAATGAAGCATTAAACGAAATTGCTAGACTTAAACATGAAATTAGAGATGCAAAAAACTCAATAAATGACCTACAAAATGAAAAAGAGTCGTTAAACAGAGATATACACAAATAAAAACTGTAAATATAACAAATAAAAAAAGAATATCAAATTACGCAAACTGGGAAAGCACTT
>JAUZNK010087538.1:0-12738 GCA_035046665.1 Euphysa ruthae | reverse complement strand
ATCGACAAACCACACAACGTTTTCCACCACACCCTTTATATTCCCCGATAGCATTACCCGCAGAACTTAAAGTTTTAGCCCATTTTTAAACCTGACAATAAGAGCCTCTTTGAAAATTTTATGTTCTTGATTCGGTGTAAGCAGGAGGTCAATCTTTCCAAGTACCTTCTTTACTTTAGAAAATGCATGATGGTATGAAAGATTCAGAACTAACCTTTTATCCTTATTTGTCCTTAAGTTTATTTTAAGAGACATACAGCGTCAGTAGTACGTAAAATAAAAAAACAATACATTGACATATATTCACTTGAATCCCTCATTATTGTAATAGCTCTACCCATTGGGCACTTTGCTACGCGTAATATATATCACAAAGTTTCATCAGTAAGATTTTTGACCTGTGATCATAATACTGTCTACACCGATTCGCTATTGGCACTTGATATAGGTGTATACCAGACCTACTATTTTTGATCTAGAGAATGAAACCGCTGCATAATAAGTCAATGACGTCAAAAAGTCATGTTTTTTGGTTACGGTATTAAATAGGACCTTTCAGTAGTGTACCATAGTTTTCCCGTTGGTAAATGGGTATCTGAAATAAAATTAGCCAGCGCTTATAACATAAGACTAACTTAACATAAAAAGTATATAAAAAAAAAGGCTCTAAGCTCTTTATTGGGCTGCGCGTTGAATCCTATACCAAAGTTTTTAAGCTTAAACACTTCCCGATTTTTTTATTCGTTTGTATATAGATGATGCGGATGATGACGCAGGATCTGAGGGATCAATTTTTTTGGGGTCACTTGGTATGGATATTGACTATGGTATATGGACATCAGATATTGATGGTGTAGTCGACATACAATTAGGAAGAGATGAATGGGACTCAACTTTGACAGAAATGGTCGGTGGTAAGTCATTTATTACGAAAAATAGTTAGAATGAACCCTAGTGCCTGATAAGATTAGTAAAGGAACAAATTTTTGCTTCGATATTTATTAAGTGGCACTCATAAGTATAAGCCAAGCTTTTCTGGTTAGATAAGAAAGAAAACTCTTTATCAATTGAATCTTTCGTTGTTCTTATTAAATTGTTTTCAACTTGCGAAAATGCTGATTTAATTAGCGTTGTTTGGTGGTATTGGCCGCTTTCCGAAATTTTTGTTCGATTCAAATTTTCATTTTTATTCTTATGTTTTCAGGAAATCATAAAACATTGGTTCGCTACAAATAATTTAAATGACATTTTTTTCTTTAAGCGAAAGTTGTTTATGCTGTTACAGGTATTTAAAAAGTTTTAATGTTGAAATGGGGAGCAGAGCAGTTTTCGACGATCATCCACTGGAACTGTTAAAAAATTTAGTTTTTGTCCGCTTTTCGGAAATGTAAAAAAAAGTTGACTTTGATCTTGAAAAATTTTGTGAGAAATAAGAATAACATCCCACTTATAATACATCTACCTAAATTTTAGTATTTTTGAGCATTGTCAACTGTGGGCTTAGCTCGTGATAGTCGCTTCTTCTAGTTTTCGTCTTTCAGCAAATCCTCGTTTACCATCTAACTTTGTCCATATTTTAAAACAAAGAGAAAAAAAACTATAATCCGATTCTATGGAAAGATTTGCGAGGATAAAAAAACTTCAACTTAGTGAATGAAAATGTGAAAAATATTGAAGAGCAAATTCCAGTTTCCTTAAAATATCAGGAAACTTCTCATTCAGTTTCACACTGCTAGTAATTTAGGCTCTTGGTGGAGAGATAATGTAATATTTTCTCTGTATTTTTTTTTTGCAAAACTATATTTTCATAGTAAACTTTGAACAAAAATTACCAGGGTGATTAGAATCTTTACTGATGAATTGTAAGCGCATCAAAAACCCGTTGCGAATTTTTTTAAGATATATCAAGGACTGGATGGCAAACGGATATTTTTGAGATCGCTGAGTCAACTGCCAAAGATGAAGATTGGAGAACATCAATACAAAAAATTTCCGAGCGTAAAATAGAAAAGGATAAATGGGAGACAACCATTTCAGAAGGATTTTCTGATGATAAGGAAGCCACTTGGACGACAAGATTTAATACAATGGAAAATTTGAAAACGTTGGATAAGTGGACCACCCTTTTTAATCCTATAGAGAAACATTCGAAAAATTCCAAAGAATGGAAATCGAAAATAAATCCAATTTCTAAAAATACAGATGCGAAAAAGCCTTGGTCTTTTAAATTACCTCAAAAATTAAATTCGAAATTTGATAGAAATGACTGGAAAACAAAAATAAACAAATGTTCTTGTAAAGACTCTGACGACAGTTGGGATTTCAAGTATTTAAAAATAGACGTCAATGTAGATGACAGGAAAATAAACTGGAATACAACATTTAAAACAATATCGCCACGTGATGTCGAGAAAGAAAAGTGGTTCACAACTTTCTTTAAGATAGCCCCTGTGGGTGAGGACAATGTATGGAATATTGCATGGAATAATGGGATATTCGATCCTAGAAATCCGGAGGATTGGAGCACAAAAATGTTCGACATAATGAACAATAGTAACCCAGAAATCGACTGGTCATTAATTATGAACGATATTCCTCACGATGAACGAAATCCTAACGACTGGGTCACTTCTATGGAAAATATAGAGTCTGTAAATCCTGACGAAAACTTGTGGGTTTTAGAAGAGAATACGATTTTACCGCGAACAGAAAGGGGGCCTGTGACATGGCTTAATGAATTTTATGAAACTGACCTTAGTGACATGTCACGTGAGAATTGGAAGACGGATTTTTTCGATATTAATGATACCAGAACTGATGAGGACTGGGAACTAGAATTTAATGATATCGAAGGTGATGAAGTTGAAGACGAAGATTAGCTACACGAATTAATTTTATTGTTTGTTGAATGCTTGAGTGTGCATTTAATGAAAGAGAGTATTTACGATTTTTAGAATCTACACCATGCCTTTAAAAAAGAATTTTTCACTGAATTGATTTTTTTTGAACTCGGGCACAAAAAAATAAATTTCCTAGAAGTAATATTCATAGCATTTATTTTCGCATTTCAGAATTTTTAGGGGACAAATGAGAATATTTAAATTTACCGGAGAAATACGCTGTGCTTATATGTCAATGTGGTTTGTATTTCAAGAGAGGCTGCTAATCCATTTAATTTGCCTGAAATTAATCTACCAAAATATTATAAGTTTAATAGCTTGTCCCTTTTGTGAAACTAGTCATTTCTCGAAATTTACCTATCTGAAATAATCATTGTTTGAAAATTCTTTCATAATTTAACATAATTAAACAAATCGATCATTTGAATTCTCCGGTATCACTTCCTTAAAATCCTAACTCTTCACATAGCAAATCTTTTACAAGGACACTATGAACGCCATAGAAAACATAAAGTTTCCTCTTTGCTTTCAGTAAAACTTTTTAGAATATTTCGAACCAATTTTTCACGTAAGACTTCGGCTTTTGTAGAGAGTATTCAATACAGATGTTATTTTCGTGTTAATGTATCTAGAATACAATGTTTCTTTTTCTATCATTAGCCTCTTTCAAATAAGAAACTTTTAAACAGTTATTATTCTGACTCTGAGAAGTCTAAACTATATTCATCTTCGCGTGGATTAGTTTGTTTGGGTTTATTTGAGTTTTTTGCGAAATATGCCAAATTTGGCAACCACGAAAATTATTCGAGGCTTGTTTTGTAACATTAGATAGAGTAAGACGAAGTGCTACCTTCTGTTTATTATTCTCGAGAATTTTAATTAGTCTCAAAACAATATTCTTGTTTCTTATTTGAATTGTTAAAACTTGATTATGAAATGGTAATATAATAGTATGTATGTTTTTAGTTATGTATGTTGTATATATGTATATATGGTTATATATAATTATCTGTATGTGGTTATATATAATTATCTATTTTTAATGCGTCAAATTTACGTATTAAACCGTGGAACCTAAATTTAAAGCGTCTCATGATTACGTATTTATTTTCTGCATATCTTAAATGACGTTTTAAGGAGGGTTTATCTTAGCGCCTACCTATTAGCGATCTACCGAATTTCTGAATAAATTATATACAAGTTTAATGCATATGAGCTGAAGTTCGGCTGAACCCGTCACTACTGATTAAGAATTTCAGAAGGTTCTTAATCGAGTTCGGTTTATACGGCCAATCTATTTCCATTATAGATTGGTAAAGTAATTTAATTAGATAGCATAAGGTTTATAATTGCAACAAATTGGAAATATGTACCAAAAGCTAACTCGGTTAAATGACATAAATCGAAGCAGCTCCCCGTGGCCACAACACTTTGAATAAAAAATTTGCTGATTCATTTTTTTAGTCTGATTGATATTAAAATAAAAAGTTACACTTGATAAAAAAAAAAATGACGTAGTAATATATGCTCAACTCCTAGCGAGAGTATCAGTTTCGAACCTAGCATAGAACGACAGTCTGTTTCAACCTAATTGTGGTCTCATCAGCTATGCCTAAGGTTGAAGTTGATTGCCAGTCTTGTTGGAGTTAGACCAATGTCTCGCAATTCATACGACTTGTGGCAACGAATTTTTGGGGCAATCTCGAGCAATTCCGTTAGATTTGATTTACGTCTGAACAATTGCGGGAAAGACAGAGGATTATGCTCAATCTTAAAAGCAAACAATATGCAAGAAGGTGTCATTTTCTATACTTTTTTTTTTTTTGTCAGTTACAAGTTATATATATATATATTTTTTTTTCAATTTATTTTATTCTGGTGTTATTTGCTAAAAGTACTTTATATGTGCCATAGTCCGCTAATGTGTCCTTTCCCTATTCGCATGGAATAGTTGGAATTTAATTGGGACATATTTTGCATATTTTTTGCGACAAATATTTCGACAATATAAAATCAATTTTTTTCCCATAAAAGTATCTTTTATCCTTTTTCTGCTAAAAAAAAAAAAAAAAAAGCTATCACCAGTCTGTTGAAAAAATTCAGTTCTATGGAAAAATAATAGTAAGAAATGAAAATTTAGTGTATTCACTCGTTTCGCTCTCAATGAAAGTTCATCCGTTTCGTTTACGGTTTTGAGGTAGTTTCAAAGCAGTTTTTTTCAATAATTTATATTTTTATTCAATAATTGGCAAAATATGTCAACTAATATATTCTGAAACTAATTTGTGGCTTTAAAAAACTTATATATAAACAAGATTGAAGAGTAAAATATAACTCTTGATCGAAGTTGAATATTTATACAAATAAATGTAACTTTTGATGACATCTTTAGTGGTAAATCACTTCAATGTTGTTACTTGGCTATTTTTCATTCAACAATTTTAAGCTTCTTCGACGCTTCTTTGTCACTGAAGAAGCAATTTTCATTTCGTTTAAATGTCTGCTTCTGAGAAAGAATTGAAGCAAGCGTTATATCTTAATTGACTCCAGTCTAAACTGTTCTAAGCAAACAATTACACCAAAAATGTATGTATATACAATATTTAGTAAAGCAGATGCTGCTACAGAATTAAATGCCACTATTACAATCACATATATATTTTTGTACGCTATTTTTAATACTTAAGTTAGCGGTTATGATTAAAATTGACAAGGGGCTTGATTGAAAGATGTTTTATGCATATTCATACATGCTGGAGGAAGGTAAAAAATTCTTGCCTGGAATGCAACCACAAGATTAGGAAATTTACAGAAAAAGCACAAATAATACTAAGACTTCCCGATTTTTGTGAAAGTTTGAAATGATTGTACATTAAAACGTGGTTTTGATGTAAACGAACATATGCAGCATACCTTTAGGTGGTACTAGTGGAAAAAAAATTTTTTTTGCTTGTTTTTTTAATGTTTTAATGTTTTAAATTAAATAATATCAACCAATATAATAAACAGGAAAAATTATTTCAAACAAAATGTTAAACTATAACTACGTAATTATGTGCACATTTAATGATTTTTTTTCTTTAAAAATTCCATGCACTCAAACAAGGATAGCTTAGATATGAAAACAGCCATTCGAGAGAGATGCAGTTTGTATATGGACAGCAAGACTTTTAAATTAAAGTTGTGTTAATATTGTACATTTGCCACAATGCATCATGACAAGAAAACAATGCGAGAATTACGGCGTTTTTGTAGCATGCTAGATAGCGAATGTTTTACTAGATACATGTAATTTACAGAGCGAAACCTGTTAAGTGATGTGTTTCAGTCATTTAGAGCTTATTAATAGCTTTGATATAACCTTATTTTTACAAACTAATCAGGGAGCCAAATCCCAAAATAGGCGGTTTGTTTAACCCAAAAAACCAATGGACAAACTATACACTTTTGTATGCATTAAACATTCTTCTATTTAAAAACCTGAGTCTTAGTTCAAAAATCGTGGTCAGTTTTTCGTAGGAGTGCTTCAAATAACACTCACTCAGTGTGAATTTATGTAAAAATGAAAATGTAACACTGCTACGTATATTCACCAATCGTGACAAGTGTTCCAAAACTTAATTGATACAAACAATGTTGGGATGAGTTGTTCTCCTTCCTCATCCTGTAATAAACACAAAATATTCATTTGGTTTTCCCCCACGGGTTAATTTTTGGTGAAAAATGGTTAATAAAACGTGCGTTTTTCCTATTTGCCTTCAAGCCCTCTTCAGTGACAAATTAAAATCTCAAAAATTCAATTTATAACTCCAACAGAAGTCTTTTACTAACTATGCTCTCCTTCATTGTTTCTGGTTAAAATTGTATATTTTTACCTTAAGATAAATTCTTTACTGTTTTATGATCAGGCTACTTGGTGTTAATTTGATACATGCTTCAGTATTAATTGAACGTTTAAATCTGCAGATTTGTTTTCGCCACCCAAGGGAGTAATAATAATAACTTTCATGCAAGCAATCCATTGTGTGGATTGTTGAGATTTTTAATAATTACAACTCGGGTTTATTTATTGCTTGGCATAATGTAGCAATCTCAGAAAATCTTAAATGTTAACTCCTTTTAACGAATTAAACCTATAAATACGAACAGTTACAGATTGAATACATTGCGTATGCGCTTGGAAATTGTTCTTTTCATTTGGTTTCGTTGTTAATAGAGAAAATGTGATGATTTTCACCTGCTGTAGCACAAAGTTCTTTGTCTTTCAGATATGTATACATTAATGTAAAAGATGGAAAATGAAGATAATGCAAATCTATTTTGTCACTTTTCCAAGTTGGAATTTAGATCTTACGACTGTAGAGCTCCGTAATCCTGGTTTAGCAAAGGAAGAGCAACATTTTTGACTGCTCTTGAAGTAAGAGGAGAATGCAATGGATTTTCACCAGGTGCTTACAACGAAATTTTTTATTTTGCCAGCAAAACCTTAATGTAAGATCGCATTCAAAGTGTTACTCATTCTTTAGTAACTTTAACAACTTATCTTTCTTACTGTTACGGGTTCATCTAATTCAGAAACAAACACAAGTGCAACGTCATTAATCCGTTTGCAGAAACCACTGATAAATTTGCAACAGTGTTGTATTTTTTGTGGTTTTAAAAAATGGAATATAGATACCAAACTCATCTTACTAATATATAGTAACGTTATATTAAAGATCAAGCAACAGTCTGAGGCCACAAATTATGTGGAATTTAAACGAAAAATTGGTGGCAACTTGCTACAATTGTTACCAAGCGTACGTTTCCAAAAGAAAAGACAAATCCAATGAAAGCAATTCAATTCATCGCATTGATTTCGAAGAATCGCTGAAATTTGTTAATCCCCTGTTAGAAAAAGGTGTATCTTGGTAAATGAAGCTAAAGATGCTTCAGCAACCATAATCGATTTCATTGCACTTATTAAGCCATTAAATAAGTCTGGATTGATAACCCATGGTGATTTAGCAGACCGTTTGGAATTAACTGTGGTGACTAATTTTAAACAACGCAGCGTCCTAGTACTTGTTTCTGACTGATACATTTTTAACACTATTAAGTCAGATGAGAGGTGCAGACGCCAGAAAACAGATGTTCTTGTAGTTTAAATCACTTCAGATAACCAGAAGTTCCCCAAAAACATATCTTACCTAGCCAATTCAACTAACAAGTTAATCTTGTTACATATCTCATCAGTAAATGGAAAGAATCTATACTAAAAGTAATTCCCTACAACAAATAGTTTATACTACGAAAATCAATAGAACTTGCATAGAATTAAAAAACGGCCAATTTACAAGATTGGATTTGATCTGTGACCATGAGGAAGCAGATAGTAAGATGCCAAATACTTTAAGACAACGTACCAGTTACAGAGAATCATCATCTCATCTTCCTGACACAGATGTGGCTGTAATATCAAGTTATCAATATGTTTTAAGCGGAGTTGGCACAGTGGTAGGATGTTTGACTCCGGGGCGAAAGGTTACGAGTTCGACTCCCACCTCTGGCGGAAATTTATTTCCATATTATCTATGAACTTCTGAGCAAAACTCATTGCGTAATGCAACGCTTGCTCAAATTGGTCGGGTTGAGCGAAGAATTTCGTAGACACAAATGGACGTTCTAAGTACTCCAAGACCCGCCATGTGAGCCCATTTGGAAATATTGTCTCTGCAATTTTTTTGGTTCTCCACGTTAATTATAACAACTATTACTATCACATATTCTGGAGATTTTGTTTAAAATTGGTGTTGGAATGACTATAACTTGCTATCCATGAAATAACAGGCGCTCTTGGATATGGCTGTGCAATCTACTAACTGCATTTCACGCAATGACTGGGTGAGATTCCCTAGACAGTTTCTGTGGCATTGGAAAGAAGTCAACATTCCAAGTATTGAAAGATATTTATGATAGTTTAGAGAATCTATTGAACTTCTGTGTTCATTCAGAGTTGTCACTTGGTGATGAATATCTAATGGCCTGAAGCAGATTTGTCTGTGCCCTGTATGATAAGTCACCAGATATTTATGATATAAATTACCTGCGGTATGAACTATTTCCCCAGAAGAACTTGTCTGGAGAGAAATTGCCACCAACACTCGACTCTTCATCTTCGTCGAGCAAACTACCAGTGTTTTATTTCTAAAGCTGCATGTCATTCTATGTTAGAACTGCCTGGGGCAGTAGGAAATGGATAAAACAAGTTAGACGACGAAGACATTGAGTAAGAAAAATGTTGAATTAGCCTATACCAGATGCCATTCTTGAACTTGTAAGATGCAAATGCAAGAATGGATGTAAATATACCTGCTGCTGCCGCAAGCCTAAACAACCTGAAGAATGTGAGAACATGGAAAACATCGAAACCTGATAGCAATGTGATGAAGAAGAGCTGTAACTTGGTTGGATCGAAGAGAAAAAATTGAAATTGCAATGAAGTACACCAATTAAGTGATTACCTGCCAATAAACGACAGAGCCTTTTCGCAGAAGGTTGCCATGGTATAGCACTTAAAGTGCCCAAAAAAATAAAATTACGAAAATCCCATAAAATATGAAATACCCATAAAAAATTTAAAATTCAAAAAATATGAAAAATTTTAGCGGCAGGTAAGATGCAGGAAGAATTTTATCTCCCCTCTCAAGTCGTCAATGTAAATCTCCTAATTGCATCTGCTGGTAACACTTATAACTGGCTAATAGGCAATGACGCAAATTTCTTCAAAATTAAAAAAGCTTTAAAAAAGAAGAAAAAATATTCACCAAAATACCCTGGGGAGGGGTGCAAAATTAATTTTTTTTTCCTTTTAATTCTTACTTAAAGTCACACTGAGGGAGTGTTACTCGAAGCCCTCCTACGAAAAATGACCAGGATATGAATCTTGTTTTCAACTAAGACTCTCGTTTTCAAATAGAAGAAGGTTGAAGGTTTCCAAAAATGTATAGTTTGTCCATTGGTTTTCTGGGTTAAGCAAACATTTCTACTTAGACAGATATAGGATTTGGCTCCCTGACTAAACATAATGGTCAATTAACGGAATATAGGTTTTAATAATTCTTATTTTGGTCAACCAATGTATTAAAAAATGGGCAAAACCATAAAATCCTTTTATTTTCTACAAATTTGGCTGTCAGAATTAAAAAATCTTTTCGAAAATTCTCTTATAAAACACCTATACATGAAGAATCATAAAAAGAACTAACTTTTCATACATTTTCACATATATGTTATTATAGTCATCAAAAAGGTGACCTAACTGATTTTTAACTGTTTTTGAAATATTTGTTAAAGGCCTATCTTTATCTGAAATGTCGTAGTTATCTAAATACTAACCGTTAAAGGATTTTGATTTACTTGAGACAGCGTTTTTCCACGGTCTTTCCCCTTTACAATTTAGCAGGTTTTCTTTCAACGGAACTTCGTAAAGCTTGATTCCATCTATTCGGATAACTACTGCGTCTGTTTTTACAATTTTAAAATTATCAAAAATGCAAGGATTTATATGCCCTCTCTCACCTTTTAGTTTAATTTCGGGTGATTTCACCACTTTCATCTTCTATAGTCTCTTCATAGCCTGTTTTATCGCATTTTGGCGTATGGTCTTCGTTATTATTATATTCTAAATCAAAATTTTGATGACCAGTCGAATTTTCGCCTGATAAATTTGGAGCTATCCATATTTCTCCCTTTCTGTGAGTATTTCTCGTTTTAAGATCGTAATGCGAACGCAAAAACGAAATTTCAATTGTTCCTTTAGAGCTTCCTAATTCATATTTGAAGAAATGCCTATCAAAGATTCGAAATTCATCCAAATAATGGACTTTAATGTCACACTCTGTCAACGACACCAAAGCAAATAATTTGAAATATTTTCGTTTGGTTAAATAGGCGTCTAAATCTAAATTTGTTTTTGTTCGATAACGTCCACTAAGAATTCTCTAAACATTCAATTTCATTCATTTTTCGACAGTGTCTCTTAAAAGGGACATAAAAGTAAGATATTGTGGAATCAGATTTAACGATTTCGCGCCTCGAAAAACTGTTCTTGGCAAACAATGTCCATCCCGTTTTATTTGAATGTGCAATTTGTTTGCAGACTTGATAATTGTTAAGATCTTAATAGTCTTTCTTTGATATGAATTTATATTTTCAGTGATTCCACAAGTTAAGAATTCAGATCGAAGAAACTGTGCGTGTCTGAAATAAAATACAATGAGAAATCAATACAGTACAGACGGCACTTAACGCTACTTCTGATTTTGTGGGTTTTACACATGTATAGAAATTGTTATAGTATTCTTTTAAGAAATCTCGCATTTTAGCTCTATTGAAGCCGAATTAAAGAAGCTACACGAAGTATGGTATTTCATCATGAAAATATACTTGTGAAAACCCCAGACAAGAAATTAATTTCCCATTTGCACAGACTAGTTAGAAATAGTTTCATAAGAGAAAACTTACCTCCACTCCAACTTAAATGTATTTTGTATTTGTCATGCGGCTTTTTTCATCAGCAGGTTCTTTCACAATACACGGAATACTAAATGAAAATATGAAACTTGTTGCAGGTAAAGAAATTTTTGTTCTTCTACATATAAAAATCATAGGTAAGTTTTATAGTTCTACTTTGATATTTTCGGTGAAGATCCAGAGCACACTAATTATCGCTTAAGGGGCTAAACCTGCAAAAATCTAAAATGTGAACACGGATCATGTAAATGCAAAGTTATCTGGTATTTTGCCCACTTTTGTGATGTCGTAGAACCCGTAGATAAAGTACGATAAACTCGTAGAAAATACTCATTTTGTCCCACTAATCCCTAGATCAAACAGGTAACAATTTTCTGCGTTTGAACATTGGTTCGGGTTTGAATACCGATCCGCTAAATTCGTCTATTAATTCACTAAACTTCGCTGAAATCCGTCGTATGCATACCTATAAAGTATCAATTAAATGCTCGCAAAATTTAATTTTTTTCATCCATCACCAATTTAAAATGCGCGGCAAATTTAATTTTTTTTTTTTTTTTTCATCTTTCGCCAAATTTAATGAATAAAACTTCAACTCTTTTACAAACAAAAATTACAAGTATACTTCGACACGTTATCTTTTTTAAAAACAAGATTTTAATACAATATTAGCCACATTCCCGGAAGTCAAGTGAAAATGAAAGCATTTCGCGTAGGAAAAATTTAATGAAAATGGTAGCGCAAAATCAAAAATTAAAGATCAAAAGGAGTAACTATCATTTATCAAAGCAAGACCTGCTGAATGGCTTCGGAATATAGGGTTATCTGTTTCGGGTAACAAAGACGAATTAATTGCTAGAATTTGTAAATAGTTTAAATAATTTAAATTGTAAATAGTGAAAATATCCGAATCTTGTAAATAAATTAAAAATAAAAGCCGGTCAAAATTTCACTTTTAGTTGTAGTCTCGACCCACTCACAGTTTCTACAATTATAGCTGCTTGTAAGGCCGACGATAGCTTACTACCTAAAGTGGCCAAAAAAATTTTTAAAGATTATTCATTGTAAAAAAGAAAGGGAAGTCAAGCGAAACAAGAAAAAGCCTAAAGAATGTTGCAGAGCCGAAAGATAGTGACTGTTAAGGTGATAGCGATAGTTGTTATATTTAACGTGGGGAACCAACAAATTGCCAAGACAATATTTTCAGATGGGCCCACGTGGTGGGTCTTGGAGTACTTAAAACGCCCATTTTGTTTAAATATGAATAGTCGCGCCCATATTGGTACTGAGCAGTATAGGGCCATAAATTGGCTGCCTGTTGATA
>JAUZNK010087527.1:0-12739 GCA_035046665.1 Euphysa ruthae | reverse complement strand
TTATAAATATAGTGAAATTAAAAATATTTTATTTGATTAAAAATACGTATTAATTTAAAATAAATTTAAATTTAACTTTCTGTTGTTAAAACACCCGATTTTGTTTAAAGACAAGAAGTTAAATGTAACAATAATACAATTGAGGCTTAAGAACAATCGCGTAGAATTTTTATTATCCTTTTGTTTAACTTTTAAATAAAATTCTTTTTATTTGGTAGATTTTGTCTCGATTTAATTATTCTCTGCTCTTCAAATATTATTGAAAAAGAAATGGGGAGGCGAGACAAAATATTAAAAATTTAGCGTGCATTTTCTGCGAAGTCAGCACAAATTTAAGTACGAATTTTCTACGGAGTCAACAAAAAACAAGTTCTTGCTGTAGTAGAGAATTTTTTGCATTACTGCCAAATTAGCTCCAGTTGCGGTAAGTTTTGCTTGTATTTTTACCAAACTTGGTTGAATTTTGATGCAGAAAGACAATGATAATAGAAAAACAATTGATAGATCAGATCTGCTGTAAAAAGTCTTAGATAATATAACATTTAGGTACCCAGGGATACCTACCTGTGAAAACAACATGCCATTTATAATCGTATTTTGTGACAAATCATTTTTCAAATATCCATAATTACCAATTTTTTATTAAATTTTTTTATTCTAGATGTTTTGTTGTTTATGGATTTGTTTCATGAATATTTTCAAATAGAACAATTATTCCTTTTAACTATTTACGCTGTTTTTTAATAAACAGGTGTGAATATAAATATAAATTTCTAAAGACGGTCTCAAAAATGAAAATGCAATGCTTTAAGTATTTCAATCCGAAAATATATTTTAAAATGTCTGCAATTCTTTTAGGATGCAGCGTGTTGTTAGCATCATTTATTTTGGCGACTTGTAATTATGTTATCATGTATGATGTAACGTCTGGTCTACCACTCGGTAACCAATCTTATTTGAGGGATATTGATCTGGTCAACTTCACAGAAAGTAACAGCTTATTTTCACTTTCGAACCAACTCCAGCAGAAGAAATTTGATAATAGTACTGTGATATTTTCTTTCATCAAACAAAAATGGCTGAAAAATTTGAAGATCCCATTTAAATATTATTTTGATTTTGGAATACGTTTGTCCGACTTTGTAAGTACCCAAGCAACTGATTATAAATTTAGTTTAACTATTTATGGCAGCAATAGTTTAAAGGGATCTTTTTTTTTTAATAAAATTTTAATAATACTTTACTCAATTTTTTTTTTTTTTTTTTTTTTTTTTGTTGTTGTGGAAACAAACACAAAAGATGAAAAACATTAAAACATGGCATAAAAATGTGTTAGCAAAGATTTTGATAAAACTTTATGAAATTTATGTAAAACATGCAAATACTTTGTTAAAATTTAAATTAAAATGTTGAAATACCTCCTTGCAAACATTCGGTCGACAAAGAATCCAAAAATGAAAAAATAGAAAACGATTCCTTCCTCATAATAATATTTCCCTCCTGAGTTTCAGTTTTAGTTTTAGTTTATACCCCTGAAAGTAATTCTACATTTTTTTTTTTTTTTTTTGCTTTTTTATTTATTATCCAAAAAGTCGATAAGTCCTTGGGGAAACCTCGTTTCAAAATTCAATTTTTCCAAATTTTCTAATAAATTATTACGAAATGTCAATTTTCGATAGGTTCGAATAATTTAAGGGCCTCGTTTCAGCCTAATTTTTGAAAGATTTAAGTTTTTGTGAAATTTTTAAATTCTTTTGAAATTACTTGGTTATTGTTATTTTATTTTGCTTAAAAACATACTAATATCTTTTTTTTCTGCGTAGACAAAAAAAAATTGAGAATTTAAGTTGTTGTACACCGAAAATGCAAGATATCGTGAAATAATTACAGACTTAGGGTAAGTTTTTAGTAGATTCAGATGTAGACATTTGATATGTTTGGCCAAAAAGACACTTAGAAATTTCAATCCCATAACGAAGTTTATGAGTTTGAGTAACAATTTTGATATTATTTCTTGCCAATAAATTGAAAGCGGTTTTTATTGAAAGCCTTATCACACCTTAACTTTTGTTGTTCTCTTATAGCTTATCGATCAATATGAAGTGCTGTGCATTCTGCAAGAATGATGATGGCAAGCATAGTGTAGTTTACGTCAAAAAATACTTATCTTTATTGAGAGTTTGCAGAAAAAATGATCGAGAGGAACTGTATGACGAATTGTCGAGCTTAAAGACACAAGGTGAACGTCTACCAGTGCATGTGTAGGTAGAACTTTATGAATTTCAGAAAGAATGAAAAGAAAGACACCAAATGAATCTTGTTTAAAGTAAGTCAAAGCATTGCTCAGTATATTGTCCAGGAATCAAGACCAAAATCTTGCATAAAGCAGATACAATTTGGGTTAAGAGTTGAAATTGTTAAAACAATTGTTTCAAAGTGGCTAACCACACATTTGTCAAGGCTTGGATTCTGCATATCTTATGATAAAGTCCAGTTTAAGCTGTCAGCCATCGTTCATGCCTATAACCAAAGTGATTCTGATAGCATCAGCGAGGCTTTCGCTCAATGAATAGCAGATAACTTTGATCACGAAATTAACAGATTGATTTACAACGGTGATTTTGGAAAAGTCTTAAGATTTAGAAAGATTCCATCTGCATCATTTATCAAGAATCGAGGAGTAGAAATAATACCGTATCAAAAGGCAGCCAAGTCATGTTTATCAAGTTTGACACTCGATCATATTTCCGTTTAAACGCATGGAATTTCCGATGGGAACCTTTAAAATAGTTTGGCACCCAGCATGGCTAATTTTATCACCAAATAAAGCAAGGCCAAACTGGTTTGGTTTTATGCAATGCTCAACCTAAAGCAAAGAGGAGACCACAAATCCTACAAACAATACATTTTTGTCAATTATCGATCTCAACCTATCTGATGAAACATGCACTTACTCTACACTCAGATTTATAATTGCTCAAGCTAAAAAGTTCAATGTGAAAACGCCATGATCACTTTCGACAAACCCTTATGGTTCAAAGCAACAGGCATCATCCATTATGAAAACTTCTTAATTGTTTGCAAACTTGAAGGATTTGACACTCTTACGAGCTATTTAGGAAGCATTGGTTACATGATGGAACTTTCTGGATTAAAAGACCTTTTTTTCTCAAAAAATTGTGAAACACATCTTTTCTGGAGAAGCCATCGTGAGGGCTCTTTGGGAACACATTTTTGCTGAAAATATTTTGACGTCGCAGCTTCTGGTAGATATCAAGGAAAAATATGAAAATGAGTTTTCTGATTTCCAAATGTTTTAAGAAAAATCCTTAAGTAGAGATTTTGATACAGAGAAACTCGTGGATTTTAACTCGTACCCAACATTCAAATAAATTCGAAATTGGAAAGCACAACAAATCGATTAAAAGGACGGCTCTGGATACAAATTATGTATTATGTATTCATTATCAAAAACTTTATATACACTGAAAGAGCCTCCAACTGGGAACTCTATATATCATCTTTATCTAAAACGCTGAACATATTTTTAGCCACTGGTCATTTCAACTGAATCAGGTGTGGGTGAATGTTCCCCCAAAACAAGGAAAAGCTTCCAGAAAAACTACCATGACTTCACGACCAATTCATAAGTGGAAATCATTAATATACCCGTTTTTGTAAAACGCTGCTTTCACTCAAGGAATGAAAGAGTAAATTTGGGATCTATTTTTAGTAAATGGTCAGATCTTATTGGTGTTCCTCATGGGTTTACACTTGGACCTCTTTTATTTAATATTTTTATAAACGACATGCTTTTTCTTATACTAGATTGAGATATTTGTAACTTTGCAGACGACATTACTCTTTTACTTTTTCAGAGAATGTTCTTTCGCGTCTTGACAATGATTCTGCTTAAAAGGTTGCCCCAATAATGTTCATATATTTAATAAGAATGTTGTAACGAAAAAAGAAGCTCTGGTTATTGGGCTTACGATAGATTAAAAACTAAATTTTTCAACTCGTATTCGAAAGCCAATAACAAGCTCAGTTGCTTGATTAGGATTCGTAAACTTTTGAATATTATACAAACTCTTACTCTTGTGCATAGTTATATTCTAAGTTATTTTTTGTATTGTCCTTTAATATGGAATTTTTGTAAGAAAACTGACTACAATTTGAACCAAAGGGTACAAAAACGTGAACTTAGAACAGTCCATCAAAACTTCACATTAAGCTTTGATGAACTTCTCAGTCTTGAAAGAACTATGAGTATTCATAAAAATCATCTGCATTTTCTATTGATTGAAACTTACAATTCGGTTAATTCAGAGTTAATGTGGGAAAAGTTTGAAATGAAGGATGAACGTTACTCTTTGAAAAACGGATGAATTTTAAAACTCTTTGTTGTATATATCAGGTAGCCATAACGGTTGATAACGGCGGCAGTGATGATGAACCAGAAACTGAAGATCACAACAATATTTTTGGCATTTTATCTGATATTTAAAGAATATGAAGACAATTTAAAATAATTTTTCTGTCCAATTTTGTTAGTAAAACTCGTTATATGTTTAATTTGAGATAAAAGTTCTAAGGAAAAGGTTAATCAGCGCTATAAAATGTTAAAAAGTGACATATAACATCACATTGTTTGGAAAAATTTAATTTTAACCATTTTGTGCATGCGCTAAAAAGTTTTTGGGCTTGAAAACGAGGTTTCCCAATGTCCAATCAATTGGGTTTTTTTAGGTAATCTACATAATATATGTGAGGTATGGACAGAATGTCACAATCTCAAGCTTTACTTTGAGTAAGGCTTGAGATTGTGTTTCATTCTTGTATGAAAAAAATGACTTCTGAATTGCCCAAAATTCATCCAGAAAGGCTTTAAACCAATAATTATCTGATCTTTTAACAGATTAACGCCTGAATCTCAAGCCTGCTTCGGATTAAGAAACAGTATGTAGAGGAATTGTCAACATTTAAGCAGTTAGACGAGAATATTTTATAATCAAATCGATCCAAGTGATATTGAAAACGATGTATTGAATCAATGAATTTCCTTATTAAAACGTCTTTCAAATAACCCAAAACTATAGAATGATTACAATGAAATTTTTAAAAAGTATGAAAAAAATAAAAGAATCAAGAAAGTTCCTTTAAATGGCATAGCAACGTATACTGGAACAGTAGAAAGAACAAAAAACAACAATTTGAGCAATTTTCGATGCCTCATGCTCAACAAACAAGAACTCGTTGAGTGATTGACTATATTCCGGACTGAACTTAATATCAAAAGTATTTGACATTTTACTTCTCTTTCGAACGAATTATATTGGGATATTAGCTGATATTCAGCAAGCATTTTTGAATAATAAGACAGCAGAGACAGATCGTGATTACCTTTCTTTATGTGTAGAATACCCGAATGAGAATGACAGCCGATTGATAGTTTTAAGTCTTCTTTGTGTCCTGTTTGGACTTAAAAAAACTTCATTTTCAAAAATATGTGAACGCTAGAAGAGAATTTTTTTTTGAAGGTTTGTACATAGATATAATATAAGGTTTTGAGTCAATTACAGATGGTGAAAATTTTCACAAGGCAGCAAAATGTGTATTATTAGATACAGGATTTGGTTTACGTAAATGGAAAACAAATGCTTCTAAATAGTAAAGTCTGATCGACAATAATGAAAATGCTAAGAGTTAAACTGCTTTATAAGAAGAATTTAATTATGAAGAATACAGATTCACTGACGATCAAACCTCGAGTTCAAAGGTTCTGGAAATTGAATGGAACACTTCTATTGATGAGTTTATATTTCGATTCGAATTTTTGTCAAAAAAACAATCAACTCAGTTCCAAAAAAAAAAAAAAACATAAAGCTTTTCTCTTTGAAAACTCTCTCGATTACGCGTAAATCGCCGAATGAAGATCATTTAATAGTAGGTGATGCAGTGCTGATTAAAGATGAGAAAAACCTTCCAAGAGAATGTATGGTGTAAATAACCTTGTCATTGGAAAAGATGGAAAAAATAGGTGGCGGGAAATTATCTGTTACTTGAGATCAAACCTACAGCAAAATCTTCTGTTCAAAAACTGATACTCTTTGAGATTGTTAAACACACGCTCTATATGGCAACGATAATTATTTCTTGACTTAAGGGTTCCAACTACTCGCTCAAAAAGAAAGGCAGCACAAGATGAAAAACAACTGAGAAAGCTGAAAGATGTATATTATGACGGTTGTCAACGGAGGGGAGTGTGTAGTATGACGTATGACTGATCGCATGAAATGACGCGAGCGTTATATTTTGTGTATAACCCTATTGTTGTTGACATGTGCATTTTTGCTCTTTTTTTTAAGAATAATTTAAAGACAAGTTGAGTTGTAGAAAGACATTTGTCGTGAAAAAATGTTGAACACAGAGTTTTATTTAACTTTAATTTACTGGATTTAATTATTTATTTGGATTTTTATAACACTTCATCATTATAAGGAGAGTGAAAAGTGACCCGTAATTAAATGATTATAAATGGTTAAATATATACAGCTGGAAATTAAGAAATTAAAATCTGACAATTTCTCTAAAAATTAAATGATATAGCTTGGAAATATTCAACTTGCTTTAGTTTTATACCCCTAAGTGTGGACTAATTTTCGCAAAAATCGAAGGTGGGAGTAATTCCAATTTTTTTAAATTTTAAAGTTTCATACTTACAAATAAAATTTCATATGTAAAACTGTTCTTTTTTAATTCTTCTTACAATGGGATCTTAGGAAGTATAGAAAAAAGGAACGTTAATAATCTATGACTTTTTTTTCAAGAATGCTTCGACAAGTGAACTTATAAATCCTGAATGGCGGTCTTGCTTTCGATACACTAAAGCCTTTTCTTCCACTACGTCATCGCTTATCTTGAGTTTCTTCTTTAAAAAAATTTGCATTGTTATTGAAGATACGTATTGCTCTCGGAATTTTATTGAAATATTAAAGCAAGACCTGGAGATAGTAAAAAATGAAATGGAGATTAAAATCATTTACGTCACTAACGCATATGGTGAAGATTTATTAATAGAATTTTATAATTTGAAATTAACAAATGTTAATTTGATAGCAATGTTAGCACCAATTGAGTATTTTCGATTAGTATATGGTGCTGCATCTTATTTTGGTCTCGAAGTCACAGCAAATATATGGTTAATACCGGAATTCCTTCAAATCTCTATGGAAGTAAACTTTCGAAGGGTGATTTATTTTCATTCACATAAAGTTGAAGTGATGTCTGCATATTTGGATACAAATATTCTTCAAGTAATCATTGATGCATACGAAAAAGGATTGATTATATGCTTAAAGTAATTTACTTAGTTCATTTATAATTTTTTATGAAAAAAAAATCTCAAATTTTAAACGTAATATGAAGTTTAAAGCTTTTTCTAGCCCACTATAATTCCAATGCATAGGGATTTTTGCATAGAAAGACGGTTAACCCTAACTAGCCACTCCAACGCCTTTTTTCTTGACAAAATCCTCTTCCCTTGAATATTAATTTTCTTTTTTTGTGATAAAATCTCTACAAGGATACTATCTGATAACTTCTCGAAGAATTAAATGATATAGCTTGGAAATATTCAAAATTTCACTTAATTAATTTCATACCCTAAGTGTGGAATATTACGCGCAAAATTTAAAGGTGGAAAGTATTCCAATTTTTAAAAGTTTTAAGTTTTTTACTTAAAAAAAAAAATATGTGTAAAATTCTTTTTTTTTAATTCTTCTTACAATAATGGAACCTTAGGAAGTATAGAAAAAAAAGAACGGTAATCTATGACTTTTTAAGAATGCTTCGACAAGTGATCTTATAAATCCTGAATAGAGGTCTTCTTTTCGATTATTGGGTAAATTGGTCAATATTCCTGGACTTTTTGGACTTAAATAACTAGAATATCATCTATGGGTAATCTGTTCTTGAAAAAAATTGCCACTCTGAAGTTTTATGTGAAAAAGTTTCTCTTCTAAGGGTTATTTGGTTGTGAAAAAATTCCCACTTTGAATTTTCTTGGTACTGACAGGAGCCTCATACCTTGAATGCAGCAAAATTTCGACATCAGCTGTTATGATCGTTGAAAAGCGTCCCCACTTCTAGGGATGCCTAAGGATAGGAGAAGGCAATTTTTTGATGAATGAAATATTGTTATAGGACAGATAGACATGAATGCATCAAATCTCATCTTTATAAAGCAATCGCAGATAGTCAATTTGACAATAAAGAAATAATCTACATCAATTTTCATGAAAGAATGAAGTTCTCTAATGGAACAATCAAACATTCCGACTCTAAAGTGAAAATTCAACATAACCGGTTAGGCTTTGAGGAAAATGGTGGTATTACGGCTTTGCATCGGACTAAAGGTAAAATTTATTCCTTGATATTAAGAATATATATTTGTATTTCATTATCTTTCAGTATTTCTTCTAAAAATTAAAAAAAAAAAAATACAGACTTTAATGAGGTAGAATCTATATTCTGGCACCAAACTCTTTGCTAGAATATTTTTTTATATTTTGTCTCGCCTCTCTATTTCTTTATTAATAAAATTTTAGCAGTAGGGAAAAATTCGATCGAGACAATATTGTATCGCCTCTCCATTTCTTTATTAATAATGTTTAAACAACAAAGTATAATTCAATCGAGATGATAGTTAGCAAATCAAAATTAAATCAAAATTAATTTCAATAAGAAAAAGGTTACGCTACTTATCAGTTTAAAAGCATATTTGGCTTCTTACTGTAAATAATATAAATCTACATGTCCACTTATCAACCACCGGAGTGCAGCTAAAAAGTTTATTGCAACATTTACTAATATGTATATTTACAAGCGTTTTTTTTTTTTTAATCTAACATGACTAATCAAATAAACCCATGCTTGAGAGTTAAAACATGCTATTAGATTTTAAACCTTTCAAAATAAATTGGCGATAGCCAGTTAACGTGGTCATTGTGTTGCTGAGATATTTTCAGAAGGCAATGCCGTAGAGATATGATGGAAAGAATGTCACAAAATTTTATGCAAACAAAACCTTACCTGTATAAGGAATTTAAAATCTAGTTTAGCAATATTAATTTTCATAACTTTTGTTGTTTTCTGGTTTTTCTCGTTTTTTAGGTCTAGTTACAAAGAAAATATAGAAATATCACCAAAAATATTAAATCCTTGCCTTAAACCTTTAAAAGAACATTTGAATATGTGCACACAATGTACAAATTAATCAATTTTATGGTTTAAACGATGTAATCTCCAATATAAAAATCATTGAATCTTATCTCACTAAACAAACTATCAAATATATAATACAATTCAGTTCAATGCAATTTTTTGTATTCCATGACATGATGTGATAGTTTAGGAAGCTCTTAATACCTTTATTGAATAATAACCAAACACCCAAAAAAAAACTATACCTTAAGATAAGAACTTTTTAATAACAGAAGCTTTCGTGTTCAAAAGTCGCAAATTTCGTGGAATTATTTTTTGTATTTGTGTCAATCAAGACAAATTTCGCAGAATTTATTTTCCTGATTGCCAAACTCAAATACCTTGTTATTTTGATATAACGTTTGATATAATGTTATTTTAAAAGGTATCAAAAAAAATTTTTTTAGAAACTTTTGTAAAACTTTTTGAATTTGATTCCACTTAACTGTGGATTTCATCATTACAAAAAACATTGGCAGCTAAAATAGCTAAACACCTGATCATCTCGAGGTGGATAACCCGCAGTTTGCTGTTACAACTTGTAAACGACAAATTGTAGGATGTCTAAAAATTTGGTCTAAAAATTTTTTAGCTTCATTTTGTTAAAAATTATAATAGAGGTATAGCACAATTGGTTTCGATTCAAAATGCTTGCATTAAGTGTCGTTAATTAGGGTTTATTTACATGAGGAAGAAACGCCGTAATATTGCAAGAAGATAATCTATGATAAAGCAAGTTGCGATGAGTCAGTTGACTAGATATTGAGATTCAATACTCAAAATTTATTTAACATGGAGTGAAATTTTATAAATTTTATGATAACATATCCACTAAAAAAAAAAAAAAAAAAAAAAAAGAAAAAATATTATATTATATTCTATAAAAAACGTCTGAAACCTATCCTTTAATTTTCGATAGAATACACCTTTTACCGTATTCCAGAGTTTATTCTGTAAATGATAAAAGAAAGTTTGAGTAAACAAAGTTTTCTAAAAATTCAACAAAATAAAACATGCAAATTAAACATTTATTGTGCCCATGTGTTTATTATTCACATTTAAAAAATACCTAAGAAGCATTCGAGGCTTAAGCGAACTAAAAATTAAAAGGTATCATCTTGTCATGCATCCTATGAAAAAAATCTTTCTGTTGCATTTCTTAAATTACAAACCCTTCTTATTATCATAGTTTTGACAATAGCGTTAGATCTGAATTGATTTGGTTTACCTTAATTCCATGCATGATGTTGTATTGATTAATAAAAAGATACTAATTAACGGCTGTTAGTTTTGTGACCGTGTTTTTTCTTGCGATTTTTTGTAAATGCTTAAGCTTAGACCGCGGCAACTGTGCTGTCATAGAAACAGTTGCGCGGTGCTGCTTCTCTGCCTTCTTAAAAAAATAAAAGGAAACTTAAGAGAATTTCCTAACATTTAGCCAAATATTGCCTCATTTAGATTTTGGAAAAGTATTTACTTATAATAAGCATATCTGCATATTTTTACCGGAAAATCCTAGAAGGTAAAAAAACAAAATTATCAAGTCAAACATTTTTCAAAAAGAGCAGTTCACTATTCATCAATATTTTCAATGGTAAACATGGATTTCTTTTCTTTTTTCTTTTTAGATAGAAAAATTTCCACATTTATATCTATAAAAGAAAAATTTACTCCTCTTTGTGAAAGAGGTAGAATGTTGTGTTTGTTGCAACCAATATCTTTATGCATAACTATGGTCAAAAATATTGTTCGTCCACACTTCGTTTTTTTGTGTTACTGAAAACCAATTTCCAATTTTTTCTCTTGACTATATTTTTGTTCCCTTAGGTGAAAGATTTCCTCATAAACTACGTGTTGTGACTATTGAAGACATACCATTCGTTTTTCTGACTGATAACAATTTTGATCAAGAAACTAAAACCTGTTCAGCCGGAATAATTTGTCAAAAATATGAAATCAATACTATAAGAATGACATGCTGTAATGGATTAGGCATATCAATATTTTCAGCTATCATCAGTGAATTAAACCTTGAATTTGAAATTCATATTGTAAAAGATGCAAAATACGGCGGTTATAACGACGGTAAATGGAATGGATTAATAGGAGAATTAGTGGATGACCAGGCAGATATAGCTGTGGCCTCACTCACTACAAATTATGAAAGATCACTGTATGTTGACTTCACATTTCCATTTATGGAACAAATTGTAGGAATTGTTACAAAGCCTGAAGCTGAAGACCTTTCATTCTTTAATTGGAAGTTTTTGTCACCGATATCTGGTAATATGCAAATTGTGATATGGTTTTTAGTGCTAGGGATGATGATTTTAAACTATTTGCTTGAAAACTGCATCTACTTAATTCCTGTGCAAAGTCAAAAATATGTAAAAAAAAAATATTATTCTATTTTTGAAAGTATTTCGTATGTTGGAGGCGTTACAATGCAAAGAGATTTAGGAGGTGTTAATCCAGCCCGATTGGGAGCAAGAGTAGCTGTATTGATTTATGCCTTCGGGATGGTAATTATCGTTACTACATATACTGCAAGGTTGGCTGCACTAAGTCTTCAAAAAGCTGAGAAGGAACCGTTTAAAGGATAGCGTGATGCCAGGGTGAGTAATCATATTTTTAATCTCCGTTGTTGATACCCACAATTCATTAACTACGAAAAGAAAGTAAGATTTTTAGCATGAAATAATCTTTTACTTGCTTAAAAAAAAGGGAAAAAAAGAAAGAAACCGTTAAAATTTTGGTCAAAATAAATGTGATAGTATAATTTAATGGCAGTACCAAATTATTGGGCAAGCTTATTAAAATATAATCTATGGCTCATATTCTACAAAATCATTGAAGTTTCTGATTTTTAGGATTTTAGGATGTATATTTGTAATTGTTAGATATCATTCCCTTTTTTAAGAAAATTTTCGGAAACATTTCAGACATTTTCCAATTTCATCAACCATTTTTTAAATCAAAATTTTAACTGCCAATACCGTAATAATTATTTATTACATTACAGGAACACGAAAGGTTATAATAGTTTTAGAAGTCGTTAAAACTACCGTCACATTGTGATCTCAACAAATAACAAAGCTTCACTTGATTTTCCGTAAACCATGTGCAAATAAGTCTAGAGCCGATAAAGATATATACACACAAAGTTTTGTTAAATTTTACATAATTTTAAAATCATAAAATATACGCCGAATAGATCGATGATCTATAGGTTACCAAATCGCGCTACGAGACTAAAGGTCGGTGTTTCAAAGTGATGTGAAACTTTGAAACCTTATCTGGCGGGAAAATAGCAGAAATTTGATGATGATGTAGCATAAATTTGATGATAAATTTGATAAAGTCTGTGATTATCCTCGTCCAAAATTAGTTACTTGTTTTTTAGTTTGTTATCGACAAACCACTCACAAAGTTTGGAAAAATTTCTGTTTAGAATTTTTTCTATTTCTTTTACATC
>JAUZNK010087516.1:0-12739 GCA_035046665.1 Euphysa ruthae | reverse complement strand
TTGTAAGATAATTAAATTGATTTGAATATATGTATTTGATATGTTCCAAATGAAACCAGATCATCAAAAATTGAATATCCATCAAAACTTTAAATGAATCTTAAGAAATAGAATGCCAATTTGTTTAATTTGAAGTAGTTTATAAATATAAATTTACAATAATTAAAAAAAAAAAAAAAAAAAAAGTAGAATTGTTTTCTATTGCCAAAGTTTCATATTTCAATAAATAATATGAGCTCAGTCCATTTAATTTAAACAAAATGATTCCATCTCATATAATGAGTTATAAACAAGACAATACCTGATTTACTGTGATGTTTTTGACACCATTCACCCATGGTATCCAAAATGCTATCGGGTTGATTGATAATAATGTCAGGACCTTCAGCTATAATGTTTAAATTTTTATCCGTGATTATGACAGCCATTTCTATGATATGTTCAGTATTTACATCCAGTCCTGTCATCTCTAAATCAACCCATACCAAACAATCATCCATGTCACAGTATTTTGTGTATAAGTTTTTCACATAAAGAATTCCAAGATAAAATATATCTAAATCTTACACTCTAAATACGCTTTTTAATCTAAACAATGACAAAAGAGCATATTAAAAATAAATTTTTATACCCTTATAAAGTATATTGTATACTAATGTCTCAAATGCAAAGAAAAAAAAATGAAACATGTGATTTTCTATCAAAAATATGCTTTGTTTTAAGCTTACAAGCTATATGCCAAATAATATTTCTTAAAATTCTTAGTTTTAGAGTCAGAGAAATGGGTCCAACACAAATGCCAAAATGAAGGATATATTCTGAAAAAATTTCTGAAATAAAATTTCATTTTCAGAAAATTTTTTACGTTTTAGAGTTTTCGAGCCAATAATCAGAAATAATATTTCAACGTCATACAAAATTTCAACATAACCAGAAAGTTTAGAAGTCAGTTTAGACTAAATTTAAACACTTCAGGGAAAAAAATCCCAAAAAAATTATCAAAATTAAAATTATTTTAACAATTTAGAAATGTTATTTTCTGATATCCTATACATCTTTTTTTTTAGAATCAAGTAATTTCTGCATGTGGCCATATGAGTCAAAATATCTCCATATTGAATTGATGGAGTTCCAACGAAAAAAAAATCCATTTTTGCAAAGATTACATATATGTGGCATTGTATTACTTTTTAAAAATCTGGAACCCAATAATCCATACAGAAAGAAATATACACAGTTTAATTTATAGATAAAATAGAAATGTATTTATTTTCTTTGATTTTTCAACAAGTTAGTGGAGTTTCAAAAATTTTGATGGCATTTAACATTATAACATAACTTAAAATAAAAAAGGAAAATAATTGACTGTAAATAAACAATTTTCCGACTTTCACCCTGAGAAAAATAAAAATAAGAATTTATGAAATATTAAATCATTTATAAATAAACTGTAGCTTAAAACTTATCAAAGCAGGAAAAGTTAGAAATTTCTGACTACATCAGATCTGCAAACTTTCTTAGTTTTTAGTAAAAAGAATAAGAAAAAATCTCAAAAGAAACCCAAGATCATGCGAGTGCATACAATTTAAGTAAAACAGAGTCAAAACTATTTATAGGATTTGCTAATCTCATCGCTACCTTTTTTGGACTGTAGTATCTTAAAAAAAAATTGAACCTAAAATAAAAGCTAACTACAAAATTTGAAACATTCAGACATTCTTAATGGAATATAAGATTGAGCTGAAAACGGGAAATAACTTCTTTATGTCTAAAATTTGTCATTTGTAAAAGTGCATAATTATACTTTCGAATACTTTTCACGTGTTTCAAAAAAAATCTTTTATGAAATATTAACAGGCATTTCCAAGAGACAAATGTTGTAGCTTGTATCCACACCCATATTTTTGTAAATCAATCTACAAGGGCTTTTTATAGCCCTCCTAAAACATCTTTAGGTGTCATAAACTTGGTCAAATCATTCTATTTTTCATGATATTTAGTCTTATAGCCCATCTAGATTGATTTAGGTGGGCTATTTGCAGCCCATTTGGTAGTTTATTTCTGGAAATGCCTGATTAAGGTAAGCAACAAAAGATTTGAAATAGAAAGATTATTATGCTGAAAAATATTAAATTCAAAACAATATAAAATCAAAATGTTTAACAAGTGCCTAATTCCTTTCTTTTTTATATTGTTTATGATTCCCTGTTTGAGAGGTATCAGAGATATCTAATAATTTCATATAATAAAAGATATGGAAATACTTCTCAAAGGTTACTTATACCGCAGGCATTATTTGAATGATTACTTGTAATGTATCAACCATAAATAAAACATAACAGTGCCTAGCACAGCTTTTGGTTCTTTAATTCTTTTAAATTCTCAAAAAAAAAAATTTATTTTTGAAAAAAAAATTAAAAAAAAAAAAAAAAAAAAAAATACAGCAACAAAACTTAATAGTAATAGTAATAAAGATCTGTTTCTAAGGCCTCTTCCTTTATGGTGTTGAAGTTTATGACATCATAATTCAGATATTCCATAAAGGTTGGCATATATTTAAATACAAATTTTTTATTGTCAGTATTAGAGTTTTCAGCAAAATAACACTTCCCTTTAGTTGTATATTTTTGAATAAAGTCAAGCATTTGACATTCACAGTCTTTTAAGGATAACTTGGAATCCTTTACAGCTTGCATGAGACCTGTAAAATACAAAAAAAAAAATCAATCTAAAAAATTTACATTTTGAAGGGGTATTGCATTATTTTTAATTTAAAAAGGTATTTTGTTTGTATTTTTGATGTACTAGTAAAAAATAGATAGAATCTTAGTTCTATTTTATAAGGTTGAAATTTTCAAAGACTGGATAATCTTATACCCAAACAAAGCCATGTCTAACTGCAAAGTTTATTAAAAAAAAAACATAATAAACTGTTTTCCAAGAAAAATTACTAAGACTCAAAACATATTACATACCTGATTTTTCGTGACGTTTTTTAAATGAATCATCCATATTTTCTAAAACACTATCAGGCTGATTAATAACAATGTCAGGGCCATCAGCTATAATCGTTAGATTTTTATTGGTGATTACAACAGCCATTTCTAATATTTGGTCTGTATTTACATTTAGTCCTGTAATCTCTATATCCACCCAAGCCAGACATTCATCTTTTGTACAAGAGGCCATTAATGTGTTAATAAAACAACTGATTACTGAAAAACTTCTTAGTTATTTCAATGAATTGATATTTCAATGGGATAATAAATACGGGGTTTGAATTCTAAAATATATCTATAAAAAGCATGCTAGCAACAAGAAGAACCTCACTGCTGATAAGTTTACATGTCGAAAGCATAGAGTAAGATCAAGAAAATGTAGTGAAAATCTTTACATCAATTTTTTTTTCTATCTAAAAATATTGAAGAATAAATTATACAGATGAAAATGCAAACCATTGGGTTTCATTGGTTACATTGATTGAATACACATAAAATATTAAAAAAAAAACACATGAGTATTTTAAAAATAAAGCAATTATAATAATATATTATGTTGTATAAATATTTCACCGTTTAAGAGTCAAAGTATTACCGAATACTTTTATAAATATTTTTATACTTTACTTACTTTAAAAAGTTTTCAAATATCTAATTTCAGGCCAACGGTTGACTTCCAAAAAAAATTCAAAGTTGAAGGATTTTTATAGTTTTTACACTAGAGTTATTTGCAGCTGTTCTAATCAAATCATGAGTTGAAAAGTTATCACAATTAGAGGTAGGGAGGTCTCAATAAAACTTTCAAAATATCAAACATAACTTCTACATAGTCCTGAAGTGTAATTAACTCCCTTTCTGAAAATATTGACAAGTCTCTAATAGTTCACCCATCTGCTAATATCTTTGTTTATGGGGACTTTAACATCCACCACACTGAATGGCTACCTTTCTCTAGAACTACTACCTTTTCTGGTATCGACACCTAAAACTTTGCCATAACTGAAGAAGTAGACTCTCCAATTTGTCTTCCTGATCATGACAACGAGGAACCTTCTCTACTTCATCTTTTCTTTTCATCACATTCTGATTTGCCAGACATCTGTCTCTAGTCATTTAGGAAAATCTGATCATGAGTGGTTAATGCTTAAAACGACTATAGCATTTACTCTTCCCATGTACCAAATTGTTTTCTTATCACCATGGAGACTTGATATGCTTTTGTCATCTCTTCTGTGATATTTCAATTGAACACATTTTCAACCTTGATACTGAAAAATGTGCTAAGGAAATTGATTTTTGGCTTTATATTGGGATCTATGCCTATATTCTCTTTCAAAAGTATCGAATGAAACCACATTCGAGACCATGGTGTTTTTAGCAATTGCGGCCGCAATTACTGATTCAGCAGCAACTCCTTTTTCAATGATTCTGGACACATTTTGCCTGACTTTCCATCTAGGATTGACATTAATTAAACTCATCAAAACATTGCAACCAAAATTGTTAAAAGTGTTATCACTACTCTTGATCCTTCTAAAGCTACTGGCCTTGGTGATTCTCCTGTAGTTGTACTACAAAAGTGCTCTCCAGAACTCTCTCAAACTCTCTACAGGTTGTTTAAGAAAAGTATCGTTGAACCCTGTTTTCCTACTTGCTGGAAGTTGGTATCTGTTGTCCCAAAATTAAAAAATTCTGGACACTGATCTGATCCGCATAAATATTGCTCTACCAGAAGATGTCATTTTCTTGATGCTTCCCATAAACCGCTTTAGGACACCTTTTCTTCTATCTGAGATGATGAATGATAGTGAACTCACTGAATCTAAGCAGATTCGATCGCTAGGTCAAATAACTTTTCTTGGAATTCTTAAATTGAATCCAATGCAAAATCTGCAGCCATGAAAGTTTGATCTCTATGTCGAGTGCGACATATTATTTTGCCTACGAGCATATTTTTTATCTATAAGGCTGCCATTCGACTATGAAAAAAATTTTAATCATCAAGCTTCCTCCCATGCATTGCTTGCTTGTGAAACTCTCTGCCTTCTGAGTGCTATCCTTCAGATTATGATCTCCAATCCAATCATCCAATCTCAAAGTCTAATGTCAACCAAGACCTTTCTCAGTTTGTGTAAGACCTGCTTTATCTTTACCTCTTGTTTTAACTTTCTGCATAGCAGTGGGTTTTAGCCTTACAGAAAGCAACTGATTAAAAAAAAGCTCAGAATAAAGGAATAAATGTCATAAAACAATGTGCTTTTTATAATGTTGGAAAAACTTTTTGCATTCTCAAGATATGATAAATCAAGTTTTTAGGATAGCTTTACAGTGTCATGCTTCCCTACAATTTTTAATCCCTGAATAGACTTATTTTTGATGTTCAATACAGCTTTTGGTTACCTCATCAAAACTTAAGTTAAGCCTACTCAGATTTTAAATTTTCTGAGAAAATTTATGAGATTGCTCAAAGTAAATGATCAAAAAATAATAGCAAGAAATGGTTAAATAGAGATTTCAGAAAAAATCGCTTTTGGGAACACAAATTTTAAAAAATTCAAATAATTAAAACTTAATATACACAAAGAACTTTATTTCAGAATTTCATTTAAGCAGCTCTGGAATAAAATCCAAAAAAAAAAATTCTGATCTAATATTTGCTTGAAGCAAGGTAAGAAAAATATTTAGACACTAAATCTAAAGCAGAAGTTTTTTCTTCGACTTATAGAGAAATTGATATTTGAACTTCCTAAACCATCAAAAAATTCTGGAAATTTAGTGTTATTATACTGCAAAGTCATAAATACATGATCCAGGCTTAAAACTTCATTGATAGTTAAGGAAAAAAATACTATTTTTCAAACAGATATAACAAAATAAGCTGATCTTTAACCACTAAATTTTTAATTTTTAATTTCAAAATAGGGATTTGCAACGTAATGTTAAATATTTTTGGAGAAAATCATGACTAAGCAAAAAACTATATCCTATAAAATAAAATGATGATAAAAAATAATAAAAGCCATTGCAATACCCTTTTTTGGTATGAAAAACTTCAAAACAATGTACAGCGCATAGTCCTACATTGCATTTTGGACATTGATAACGACTTTCTAGACGAATTTGCTTCTTTTTACAAACAGCACATTGCCAAGAAGCATTTGTTTTCCTTGCAGTTGGTAGAACATAAGCTGGAAAGTGTCGCTCAGTCAAACGAAGTGGGTTAGGTTCAATAATTAGTCTACCAGAGCGCTTTTGAAATTTGAATGGAAAGTGATATTTTTCAGCAATTCCTTCTATGATTTTGATTCTAAATTTCAGTTGTTCACCTCCCATTTTTCTGTGTATGATATGGCACTTAAAAACTAAAATATTTAGAAGGCGATGGAACTCTTTCTTGTACCTTTTTTTTACGCGCTTTCTTTTCAATGTATATGAGGTTAGCATTTGGTTACTGTGGTCGACTCCACCCATTTTTGAATTATACATTTTGATAACTAGTAGAACGGTGACCTGAACTCCCTTCTTTTTACAAATTTAGACTCATTAGGAGTACAAGTAATTAGCATGAAGACATCGCTTTTGCCTTTCCAGCCATGACACATTGAACCAAGGTTATGCTCATAGTGTACAACAATATCACATTTTTTTATCACATTTTTTATAATGTCACTAAGTAATGCTTTAAAATCCTTACGTAATGTACTAACAGTATCTGGAACCCATGAATCTTTTTGTAAATCTCTACTAAAGTGTACCAATTGTCTATGTAATTATATTTATATAGCGAATCTTTGGATAGTGAATAGACAACATTAGTTGCTTGGTAGCCATTATTACTGCCGTCATCAAAATAGGTATCTCTACCGGTGTAAATTATTGATTTCCAAACATAACCTGGCTTAGCATCACATAAAACAAAAGATTATAGTCGGAACCTTGACCGCTTGCAGGAATTATATTGTTTCCATTCTAGTCATCCTTTCCAATGCAATGAAGATTTATCGATTGATATATCCCAATACGGGGTATATGTCGCCTGAAACTTATCAATTAGATAGTTGAAGACAGGTACTAAATTTGCTGCTGTGTTGAGATCTGGGTTTGAAGAGTTGTTGTCAACAAAATGAAGAAGCTTTTCTAACAAAACTACTTTAGTATGGGGCATCAGTGCTGGAAAGCCAGGGGTCTCAAATAATGTACTATTAGTATAATACATTTCGAAGGTTGTTTTCCAGATATTGGAAATGGATATGGCGATATAATTTTATGTCCGATACTTCTACAGGTTTCAATTTTTACACTCTAGAATAGTGTTTGAGTTCTTTTCCCTCAAGATATTGTTCTGCAAATAAAATGATTTGAACAGCAATGTACTTACAAAGTTCATCGGTAAGAAAGTTTTTCAAATATTTCAAGCGAATTGTCTGATTGTATTTTAGCAGGTATACCTGGATTACTAGTGAATGGAAGTCTTTTCATGTCTGCTATTGGAGGCTGCTCTTCCCAATTTAAGTTGGTATAGTCTATAGCTGTATTTACCTTTAGCTGTGCAACATCATTTAGATCTGGTAAACCAATCATCAACTGCAATAAATTAATCAGCAATATTTACGTTTCCATCTCATTTAACTGTACTATTTCCTCTTTAGAAGAGCTCTCAAGTATTTCCCCTTTTGTAGATGAACCTAAAGAATCAGAATCAAGAGAACCTGACTCTAATTCAGGTAGCGACTTCAGATAGTGATTCTTCATCCGAATGAAAAATGAAGTCTTGAATTTCAGCTGCAGTCATCTCTTTGCCATTTTGCTGTGGTTTGTTTATGATGATAAATCAACTTGAGACTAAAGATTATACCCTCAAAACACGAGAAATTTTGTCTAGTATATTTTGAATCTAAATTGATATAATATTAGGGTTACTAAACAACTAGAAATATCCTGACCAAACTTACTATCAAAAAACGTATATATACATACCCGCAAATTTTTGTTTTATTTCGGAAAACGTATATGTATATATATATTTTCCGAAATTCCGCTCTTAACAGTTAACAGGTTAATCTCACTACAGCATACCTCAAGATTTAGTATTAGGTTAGATTATTATTATATGTCCAGCTTCTTCCGAGTCAAATCAGTATATTGACTACTTAAGTCTTATTTTTTTTTTTTTCAATAATCCTTTGAACTTGCTTCTTTTTTTTTTTTCTAATGATTTTTTTTCCATAATTCATGCTTTCCCAAAAATCTAGAAATAAAAGGTATTAATAAACTTTTTCAAGTATTTCTTGAGATATGTTTTTTCAACATTTACCCATAAAATTAAGGATTACTCAGGAGAACGACGTGACAGAAAAAAAAATTGTAAAATTCTTGCTAGTTTAATTTTAAAGTAAAAAACAAAAGCAGATCAAAAATTAACTTTAGATTTTCACCCTAATCTGCTCAAAAACCTGGATAAAACTTTAATATTTTCTCTTACAGTTCTCTTCATCAGCTGTTTTTTTTTTTATAAACATTGCAAGTTTTTATAATCTTTTTCATTGGTGTTGTATGCAAAAGAGAAGTTAGCATATTTTTTGAAGAGAAATTTTTCTAATCAAGGTTTTATATTTTCATTCTCCTAAACAGAGAAAGATGTAAAGATACTGGTTTTAAAAGCCTGGAATACGTTACACAAATTAGCTACCATCTGGAAGTCTAATATACCTTAATTTCTTATCAAATATGAGATCTACAGAAACATACATGTCGAAAAATAACAACACTAATAAATAAAAGTAACTGTTTAATATTTACAAATAAATTTAATTTAAATCAATTAGAAATTTGTTTTTAAAAATTTATGTCAGCAAATGCTCGAGCGTCTTCAATGCGTGTCCGGCTAAAAACAAACAAAAACAATGCTGAATAATTCTGTTCAATAAAAATTTGCTTCTTAGGTACAATCTAATCTACAGCACAGAAAAGGGAAAATAGAACACTTAAACACCACAATAAGAGCACTTGAACACTATATAATAGAGCACTTAAACACCACAAAAAAGACAAAATTTTTAATCCTTGATAAACTGCTAGTATTAGTAAATTTGATTAAAAAGCTTTAATTCTTCTCGGAATTACTTAAAATGTTTTAAAGGCAGAACATTAAAAACCTTTGTTTGATGTGAAAAAAAAACAAGTAAAATACAACACAGGATAAATATTATAATATAAATTTTAAAATATTATAATATAAATATTACAGGATGGATATATTTTAAGCAGCAAAATTCACTTCATTTTGAAAAACGCTCCGACTTAAAACTTTCCAACTGAAATAGGGTTTAGAATGCATATTTATTGGCGTATTTATTGGCATATTTATTGGCATATCTACAGGTATATTTAAAACAGGAATTTAAAAAGATAAAGATACTTGTTATGATTCATTTTATTTTTAGTTGTATCTTCTTTTAGCTTCTTTTAACAATGTGAAAAACTTCTTTTGAGAAGGTCAGGTTACAAAAGGTTACAAAAAGCAAATAAATTATAAAGAATAATCTTATTGTCTTCATTTGTGAGCAATTGCTTCGTTTCAAATTTACAACTTTATTAAAAATTATATAAAGTTGAGGTTTTTAGATGAAATTATTATTTTAAAAGACCTGTAACATACAAAACAGCAGCAAAAAAACACATACTTGTTGCAACCACTTTGGGGCCTTTGAAAACTATGATGTAATTTTTTCTCTTTGTCCTCTAATATTTTATCTAGTAGTAATTAACAATTATAGAACTGAACAATAAGAAATATTAACATGTGTAATTTCTTAATATAAAAAGTACAAAATTTAATAACAAGTGTTGAGTAATAGCCACACGAATTTGGATATTATATTCTATTAACTGCAATATTTTTAGATATCAAAATTTCAGCAGAATAAGAGAAGAAAATCTTCAAAAAACCAAAAATCTCCATTATGGCACAGCTAACGAAAAAATCTTTTTTTAATTTTCGACAAATGACACTATTTGTCAAAAGATTCTTATTAATTTTGTGAGAAATTAACAGAAAAAGTAGTAAATGTTTTCTAGGTGATTTTCATGGTAAAATAAATAAATAATAAAATAAATCTTGGTGCATTACCAAAATATCTTTTATTTTTCTCTATATTGCAAAAATTTAAGAATTAGGAAATTAGGAAAAACTATAAAAATAGTATTCTTTTGTCCAAAAACTACCATATATGGGTATAATATATAAGAAAGAAAAGTGTTTGACAGATTGCCATAATTATAATAAGTAGGCTTCAATAGGTAAAAAATTTATTATTTTTTAGTCCACAATTATTATTATACCTTATTATTATTATCAAAGTTATTAAAATTACTTTGAACAAAAAAATATTGTTTTTTTAAATCTAATATTATCAAATCTTTTCCTTATAACTACACGAAAATATCTTATGAACAGCTACTGTAAAAAACAGAGGAACAAAAAAACCTAAATACTGACAAGCATGAGTTCATAGGAAATTAATGAAAAATAAAAACTTTAAAATTATTGTTTACTTGTACATAGCAAAAGCTATCTAACATCTAGATAACAATAATCAAAACAATCAAAATAATTACCTCTTTTCTTTACATTTGGCAACTCATTTAAATCTCTATATACACTAGCAAATTCTGAATTTAACTTTGCAATTTGATCTGCCATAGACATCTCTGCAATATTTAATTGATTTTCTATGTAACGGGTAGAAACCATCTGATTTGCAGACATTGGTCGCATTGCAGTATGTGGCTTCACCCGTGTTGAATACACCATATCTAACATAGCAAGATTCATACTTTTAAGTAACGCATACACTTTGTTTCGCTTAGTAGCATCCACAGTCACAGGATTATCATATATAATAAGTTCTTGCAAAATTCCATTTAAGTTAAAAATATGCTCTGAGTCAGAGACATCGCTGATATTATTACCTCCAATATGCAACACGCCTAGATTTCTAAATTGCTCTGTGATATTTTTAATAGATGTTATTTCATTGTTAGAAATTCGCAGATCTTGTAACTGATCTGCGCATTTTAAATTACAAATATCTTTTAATTTGTTATTGTCTAAAATCAATGTTCTCAGACAAGGGAGTGATTTTAAGCCTGAAATATTAACAATCTTATTATTTTTTAAATCAATTTCTCTCAGGTTTTTCAACGAATGCAAATCAGCTACAACCGTTAATAAGTTGTCTGAACAATTTAATTCCTCTAATGACACAAGGCTATTCAAAGCAGAGATGTTTGATAGTTTATTGGAGCTAACATCCAAGTTGGTGAGTTTAATCATGGAACAAATCTCTTCGTTGTGTAGTTCGCCCAAAAGATTACAATCCAATCTTAAAAATTTGAGAGATTTTGCATACTTCAATGAATCTTCTATAAATGATATTTTATTATATTGTAACTGTAATTCTTCCAATCTTGTCAATGTTTGAAGCCCACTTAAAAACGTTAACTGGTTTGAGTATAATTTTAGCTCCTTCAAACAAATGTTTTTATGAAAAATATCTTTGCTTATGCTTTTTATTGAATTACAGGATAAATTTATGGATTTTACATTACAATATTTAGAAACGTCTGAAGATATAGCTTTTAAATTTCTGCTAGAATAATCAAGCGAGTAAACAGAGGAAGGATCATTCTTATTAGTTTCAGTATATTCATTATCCATCATTGCAAACTATAAGAAAATGACTCGAAAACAGATCTTCTCATGATGACTTCACATGCTCATTAAATAATTGATAAGTAAAAAGTCTGAACTTTATGCTTTATACTAAGCTATAAAAAATTCCAGAGTTTGATCAGAATTCTTTGGCATATAAAACAAAAAAATTTATTTATAAAAAAAAAAATTTATTTATAAAACAAAAAAATTTAATTATTAAACAAAAAAATTTATTTATAAAACAAAAAAATTTATTTATAAAACAAAAAAATTTATTTATAAAACAAAAAAATTTATTTATAAAATAAAAAAATAGTCCAAGTTGAAAAAAGTGGCTAAAATAAAATTGTTACCAAGATTGTTTTCATTTTTCTATCTTTATTTTTCAAGTACAAAATCGGAGAGAAAATTTGCTTTTAAATCAATTCGATCCAATTATAGTCCTTTAATTTAATTGTAAAAAATTAATTTAGTAAGATTAGAGTCTTACTCATGCTTTAACTTTTTTTCGACCAGATTAGTTGCTGACAACAACTCAAACTTTCATTGGCATTGCACGTGAACAGCTGTTAAAGTACTAGGTTGGTGTGTCTAATAGGAAAACATATGCAATTTGATTGGCTCACAACATTTTTTAAGCATTAATTATGCATTAGATGGATAACACATTATTTCCAAAAAAAAAATATTTTCACAATAAAAATATATAAGAATTTTTCAGATATAAATCATACAGGTTAAGGTTAAAAAATATATGATTATTACAATTTCTTTTTTCTTTTTACTGCAGCAAGGGGTGCCCTTCTTTAAAAAAAGAGGACAAAAGATAAACTTATGATATTTTTTGAAAATTGAAGATGGAGTTTCGTGAAGAAATTACTTTTTGCAAAGGAGATTTATTACTGTACCAGTTGCGAGTTGCCAGTTGCACTTAATATTCCAGTTGGTGAAATAATAATGTCAGTTGGGCGCTATTTCCTTTTCTGCCCCCCATAACATATATATATATAAATAATATATAAAT
>JAUZNK010087505.1:0-12740 GCA_035046665.1 Euphysa ruthae | reverse complement strand
AATAAATTTTCCTATTTAGTATTTCAAATAGTTGAAGATTGAAGAAAATATGAAGGAAATTTACCTAAAATAAATTTCAAAAATTTGAAGATTAACAGTAAGGAAGTAAATTTGATTAATGAGAATTTCAAAGAGTTGAGGCTTAATGAGGACTAAATAAATATTCCTAATAAATGATAATAGTCGAGGAATAATAATAACGAATTTGCCTAATGAGAATTGCAAACTGTTGAAGGTAAATGAGAATCAAATAAACTTGTACAAATAGTTGACGATTAATGAGAACGAAATAACATTTTCGTATTGAGAATTTATCATAATCTAGATTTAATAAAAATGAAGTAAATTTACCTAATGAGAATTGCAAATAGGTGAAAATTAATAGGACTGAAATAAATTTAAGTTATGAGAATTACAAAGATGAGAATCATTGGAACGTAATAAATTTGCCTCATGAGAATTCCTAATGTTTGGGGATTAATGGGTACGAAATAAACTTGCTGAATGATGAAAGTTGTAAGCATTACAATTCTACGTTGTAAGTTTTTGATTGGTCGTTTTTATACAACGTATGATAAGAACCATTTGTTTTCTTTTTCATACTCTTTTTGACTTCAATGTGCAAAACAATAGTTTTCTGGACGAATAGAATAAATAATAGTTTTCTGGACGAATAGTATAAATAATAGTTTTCTGGACGAATAGTATAAATAATAGTTTTCTGGACGAATTGATTTAAAATAATTTAAGCTACCAAATTCATTTTATTTTACCTTGAAATACATAGTTCAAAAGACAGCAAACAAATTCACTTCTGTTCCCTTTCTTTTTTGTGTAACGGTAATATTTGCTTATATATAGTTTTTATATAATTGTTTCTATTTAACCTAGACTCCTTTTTAGTGTGGTACACCCACAACCTTGAAATTATCAAAAAATTCAAAAATGATGTTTTAGTTCGTAAATGATGGTATTCATAGCTTATAGCTGGTTAGATAATAAACCTGTATCGTAAATATATAATAGCCTGTGCGTATAACACTACACTTTAAATGGTTGGGAATGTTCCTTGTTTACTGTCGTCCGGTATGTGATTATGTCATACTGTATGTCATACTGTATGTCATACATGTATTACTGTTTTGCCAAAGTTTAACTTCTAGATATGTTTTTCATATGTTCTATTCAAATTTCTAGTTATGAGTTATGAGTTAGTTTGAATTATGTATGACGTGTTTTGTTTACATTGCTACATGATATAAAAATTCTGCCCGAGTTAAAAATTATTATTTTACCTGCTGAATCTAGAAGAAATTCGATTCGATCAAAAACGATTTAAAATTTATTACACTTTATATAGAAATTTATACAATAAAATATTGATAATCATAATTTTGTAATATTTATTTTTTTGCTAGTACACATCTCCAAAAGATCTCCGTCAGGAAACACAGAATTTTAAAATCCAAAAGACAACAAAAACAACAAAACTTTTCAAACATACAGACTTGTAATAAAATCCACCATGTAATTGTTGAAACAAAAGGAATTTCACCCTAAGTTGTAATTGTCTAGCTGCAAACAACTTATAAAAAGCTTAAGACATGGTGGAGACATACTACTGAATATGTGAGCTGGATCAGCTGTATACCGGCATGTGGTATTTGGCCCAGTGTGAGTCATACGTTTTACATGCGCTAAACCTTCGGTTCAAGCTTTGCTGTGTGTGGTCATCTTTTAATAAGTTCGACATTCGATGATCTCTCGCCATTAAGTTAAATAAATGAATTAATTTCAGCGTTTCCAGCGTGTATTCAACTTCAGAAGTTGAAGAACACGCTGGTTGGATACCTTTTTTATCATCGTTGTTCTCCCCTTCGATAACCTATGCGATGACAGCATTATGATTAGAGAAAGAAGCAGGTGTGACAACTTCACGATCACGATAAGCAAATGATTTAGCAGTGAAATTTGGTTGAATGACAGATGACTGTTTCTCGAGATCCTCCTCCAAAATTTTGAATTGATCGTCAAGATCGTCCACTGCTGTCTGTTATTTGAATGATCAATGTTAGAATTCTAAAAATGGTTTTCTTATGATACGATATGATATGAATAACTATAGATATATGAATATATACAGATCAATCTCAGCCTTGCAAACGTTATCTAAGATCATAGCACGTATTGCGTACATCATAATTCGCTTCCTGTTTAGAAGAAAATAATGTCCTCATAAATAGTCAATTCGGAGTTCGAAAAATAAGATATACTGAACAAGCTGCTACTATGTTCCTTGACAATGTGAGATTTGCAACTAAGAAATTTCGAGTTGTTCCTGCGTTATTCATAGACTTGAGTAAATACTTAGACACTGTTAGTCACGCAAAGTTGCTAAAAAAGTTACATAGTTACGGCATTATAGATTTTGAGTGTGATTTGTGATTAATTGTTCAACGGAATTCAAAATGTTAGCTATAATGGAGTATAATCAGATTAAATGTCATTAAAAAAACAAAGTTCTTATTCAGTTTTTTTATCAAAAATTTTACGGACTATGTCAAAAATTCAAGAGTGATTCAATATGCTGATGACAACGTGCTATATTTTAGTAGTAAAACTTAGGAAGCTATCATATTTTTGCTAAGTGAAATTTTTTGTTCTGTTATAACATGATTTTTTGAAAATGAACTATTTATAAATTTAAAAGTCAAGAACAAAATTTTAACATCTGGGATTCCAATCCAACACAAGTTTTTAAAACGCAGATTAACGTTCTGTTCATTAACACAGCAATCGCTAATACATCAGAATATAAGTACCCAGGAGTGTAAGTTGATCAAATTCTAGACATGCAATTACATTTCGATGTCTTGAGAAAGCTTCGGGTATATTACGTCTACTCTATCGTATACGATTTTATCTATTACAATTAGCAGTCAAGTCAATTGACCAAAATAGCTCGAGTCTTTCCACAATAGAACGGTGGAGGTTTTAAGTTGGAAAAGCAATGGTGAATTGACTTGAAAGAATGTTTCAAAAACGCGCTAGTGAATTTTTTTCATTTTGCTTAACACCTGAACTGAACAAATATACAGATTAGCTTGAATTAATTATTCACACGAAACAGTGTTCATCTTCTTAGGTAACCAAAAGTTAAACTTGAATACGCAAGAAAGCCAGTAAAATACTTTTGCGGTAAAGTTTTTAATGACCTATGTCTAGATGTCCGAAAGAATGTATTCATCAAACCAAACTATGACCTTAAAATCAATTTTTATAATCTAAAATTTTATATTGTAGAAAATAGTTTTTAACTTTTAATTTATCACGTGACACATATTCATAACAGCTTTTGTGTAGAAGTGTGATACCTGTTAAAATATTCGTAAAAATATAAATAAACAAATGCGACATTCTATGATGTTTGGAGAATACTAATCTTTGAAGTGGTTTGTTGCTCTCCTCTGTTCTGATAAAAAGACGAAATAATTTTTTCCGGCAATGGACGTTGTGGCTATTTATTACACCCTAGTCCATTGGTTGAAGAACGTACGTTGTATTTTGAGGCAGAAAAATCAAGTTGATGTACGTGAGATTCTTGATTTCAGGGAGAGCAAGGAAATTATAGTTAAGAAAGGCAACTTTTCTGCTTTGAGTCCGAAAAGACGAGTCGAGTTTTCTTACCCATTCTTCAGTTAAAACTTTTGCCTCCAATTTTTTTTTCTGCGCTCTGTTTCGACAAGGAAGATTTTTCACATCTATAAAGCATGTGATTTTCCTTACATGCCAATCACAATAGGTTTATTGCTAAACCATCGTTTTATGGGCGCCATTTTTCTCTCGTAAAGAACTAAGAACGATTTCTTTTGATAGAGACACTTTGTTTATGTTTCAAAAATCAAATGACGACTGAAAACATTTGAATGTTCAAATTTCGGTGAAAAAGTTCAAATTTTATTGAAAATCTCGAATTGATAAAGAAAACATTGAGTTGCAGAGAGGAATTCATCAAACGGACCGACAAATTTTTTTATATCTAACAAGATGCCTGGGTTTCCGAGTACTCTAGTTATCGAGAGTCAGCTGCAGTACATTTAACAAAAACCATACGCCCCGCATTTAATCAATTATAAATTCCCACAATCACAATGTTTTATACAATTCAAAAAATATGACTGTGAGTACATTCGATTGGGACAAAAAAAGGAGAGATATCCTCTCCTTACAAGCAGAATTATATACAGGGCAACTATCATATTAAACATTAAAGGTTGTGCCGAGAGATTTTATACATTATTAAATCGATACTGAAGATTAGTTGACATCAGAAAAAAATTACACTGCGCATACCGTTATTTTCAATTTTTCTCTATAAATATTATGCCAGAAAGTTTTTCGATGATTTTTATCGAATTTTGTTACTTGAATCTTTTCTTTAAAATTTTCTTTTAAAATTTTCCTTACATTTTTCCTTGATTTTGTCCAATATTTTCTTACGAAAATATGGTTTGGTTCATCACTCTCTTAATCGTTTTTCCTCCTCTACACTTTATTTATGGTTCATCCTCCTCTGCAATATTTTTTGGTTCATCCTCCTCTACAATATCTTTTGATTCATCCTCCTCTACACTTTATTTATGGTTCATCCTCCTCTAAAATATCTTTTGGTTCATCTTCCTCTACACTTTATTTATGGTTCATCCTCTTCTACAATATCTTTTGGTTCATCCTCCTCCACACTTTTTTTTTTCACGGTTCAATCTTCCTGTACAATGGCAAACTCAACAAACCGTTTTTCAAAATCCTGCTATCGAGAAAAAAAGTTTTTGGGTTTACCGGTGGAGCACACGTGGCCAAATTTTTCAAGCTGCAAGTCCAAACGGTTCTGTCTATCAAACGCGTTGTAGGCCCAAAATTATGAACAAGTTAGACAAAAACAACAGATTTGTTATGTAGTGCCATAAATTTTTATAAAAAGTCCGAAAACTTTCTTTCAATGAAATGTATTTCGCATGCTAAAAAATCTCGATGATTTCTGGATATATCTTTTAATTAAAAAAAATATAAAATTTTTTAAAATTCTTATGGGATTAGGGGTTAATGACCTACAGGTAAAGTTACGAGAGTCTTTGCTTTTAAGGTCCCTTAAAAGTTATATGCTACTAAATGATTTTCTCTTTTTCTGTGAGCTGTGGTCCGGTTTAGTTTTTATTATTGATTTTGAGCTACACTATTTTTACTTTTCAAAAGTGATGTACAAGTAAGAAGCGCTGATTTACAATAAACCGTGAACTATCTTACTAATAATGCTCATACTCATTGTGCATTAAATAGTTTTAAATACAACAACATCTTTGAATAAAATACCATACCACAATGCAAAATTACACGAAGTTGAGCGGTGTTAAATGACATAGAATTTAGCAAATCACATTTAATTAGAGGCTGACAGTTATTAAACTGGTGCAAGAGTTGTTAATATACATTTATTGTATATGTTTAAAGAAAAATCTTGGAACATTTAAAACGTGACCATTTAATGAACATGGGGCCTTAGAAAAAATTCACCTGCAATTTAATAGCTAATATTTCGATATATTTAAAAGCGATTAAAACGACTTTTCTTGTAGGAAAAACTGCCAGACATTTTTCATCAAGCAACCTAAAAACATTTGTTCATCAGTCAACCTAATAACATTTGTTCATCAGCCAGCCTAATAACATTTGTTTATCAGCCAACCTAATAACATTTGTTCATCAATCAACCTAATAACATTTGTTCATCAGTCAACCTAATAACATTTGTTCATCAATCAACCTAAAAACATTTGTTCATCAATCAAGATAATAACATTTGTTCATCAGCCAACCTAATAACATTTGTTCATCAATCAACCTAAAAACATTTGTTCATCAATCAAGATAATAACATTTGTTCATCAGCAAACCTAATAACATTTGTTCATCAATCAATCTAAAAACATTTGTTCATCAGCCAACCTAATAACACTTGTTAATCAGCCAACCTAAAAAAGTTTTTCACGCCTGACTTAAATTTTTAGAGATCTTACCGGAATATATTTTTTACACTGAAGTTTCTTAACACTCAATTACCTACTTTAGCAGTTACTATATCCTCTGCTAAAAAAATGTGGAAACTAGTCAAATTGAAAGCTTATCCATGAGTAGAGTCTTATTTGTCTAATTGAATGTAGAGAACGGCTTGTTCGAGAGGTGGATTATTTAACACTGAAGGTAAAAAACAGAAACAGAGAACAATTTAAAGAAAAAACGAAAATAATATAAATTCAGGTAATGTTAAATTTTGACAGAGATTAATGTTTTTACCTCGAATTCTCTGTCATTTATTAAATTTAACAGGGTGTAATTAACAATGTTTTACGAGAATTTTTGATGCTAATTTTGATTGGTCAAATCGAAATATTTATTTAAAGATTTTTATTGTTACTTCATAGATTAATTACACATGTATATAAAACTGGAACCAACTAAATAATATGGATCAACCATGGCCATACAGGCCTTGCCTGTAACTGTGGAGTTATTAGATATGACAAAGTTGTATGGTACATTCTGGTGTAAGCATAGGTACGTGTCTTGATCCGTGTGACCAATCTTTGGAATTAACGTGCACTTTTTGTTCCGCAATTTTCCTAAAAAAAATCGCATTTAATAAACTAATTTATATTTGTGTGTAATTAAACATAATAGGAAAAGCCTGGAAACGAAAAGCTTTATTTTTTTACGTATAATAAATATGACAGTATTAAACTGGAAAAATGTTATTATCAACTGTGATGAAGCGTTATGGTAGAGTTAGGTTGGTTGGTGAGTGGACTTACTTAATGTTAGAGTGACGTAATTATCAAACAACCACTTTTGATAAAAAGGAATTTGTGACTTTTCAAATTCTTAAATTGATATGTGTAATAAATATTTATTGTTACAGTATTTTTAGAATTAGATAATGAGATCAGGGCTTTTGTATGACGTAACTTTTTTCATGTTTTTTCTTTAGTAAAAACGTCTAAGTTTTTTAAATTTATATGTTTTCATGGTGTCCGGAAAATTCACACCGTTAAATTCCCACCATGATAATTCCCAATAGAAAATTTCCTAAAACACAGTTTTGCCAAATTTTAAATTATTGTTCTGCATTTTTTCATTTTTTAATTTAGAAAGATTATTTGAGTTTATTTGAGGGGTGCTTTTGTTGAAATGTCAGCTCCCACCTGGTGAGTTCAGACCAAGACTAATTATCACACGGAAAAATCCCCCCATATTAAAGCAGACTTAAGCCAGCAAACCTTGAATAAATTATTTATTTTACTTTTAAGTCTTCAAACCCTTTTATAACGTCTGCAGGAGGTCGAAAGCCAAGAGCGCGCAGCACAGCATTTGCAATTTTATGGAAAACTCTTATCCAGCGTTGTATCATTGCTTATGACATGAATTTTGTATGTGCTTCCATGTGTTACTTATTACCTGTACGTATTTTTTAACCTATAGATTTTAATATAGTTTTTTAACCACAGCCGGTATTTTTACTTATTTTGCTCCTCTTTCAAACTAAGTTTTAAAAATGTTGAAAAAAATTGTAGAAATTTAAGTCAATTAATTAAGCTAAGATGTTAGAGAAATAATGTCTTACTATCCGAGAATTCCATCTGTAAATGATGTTGCCATCTAGTTTTTCTCGCGCAAAAATATGCTGTCAGCCAGAATCCATTTTCTTTGGCGATGCAATAATAACCTTCTAAAGCTCTCCCGCGACTCCACGCAAAGTCATCAGGCCAAGACGCGTACGCTTTGTTTCGACCAGCAACTAAAATGAAACATACATACTACAAAACTTTTAATCTTAAATAATGCTTTTAGCAGGAAAAAAAAAGAAGTGTAGCATTAGATAGAAATATTTTGTGGTTTAAATAGAAAAGTTGCGTTTTCTTGATATCTTATATCATACTCAGTCTTACTAGACATATCGACATGTAGAAATAAACAGGTGTCTTGGATTTTTCAACAATTTTTTCCATTTTTTTAAAAATAAAATGCAGAACTGAAATTTCAAAATGCTTTGAAAATTTATTTTCAACAAAAAATTTTTAATTTTAAACTTTAAACATTAACTAAGTTCGCGAAACCTTTTTTTTTATGAAAATGGGAAGATTGAGAAAGCACTGAGAAAACTTGAGTTTCACAGTCTTTGTGCTGTTTCATAAGTCAGTTCCAAGTCAATAAGCATAAAGTGCTGGAGTGAATTTGAAGTAACAAACAAAAGGTTTTTATCTGTTTTAGGAGGCTAATAACAAAACAAGCCCAAAAGATGGAGGAGGTATTTATTTTGTTAGAAAAAGAAATCGTAAATTCAGATTTTATTGAGTTTAATGAGAAAAATTTTTCTTGTTTCCTACCTTAGATACATTAGATAAAATGGCGGATGTTTCCAATGCTTGGTATTTCGAATTTGGATCCCAAATTGTGTTTTATTAAAATATGTCAGCAAAGGACTATAATGCTGCATTATTTGTGTTTAGTTTTACCAGAAATTTATTTTTATAGTTTTCATCAACGACCGCATTGAATGGGCGTCTAAGGAAACTTTTTTTTTCTTCCACACAGCTTTGCGTTTAATTATATCAATTTACTTAGTCAGTTTTTTTTATGTGAGAACTATGAAAAACTCCTGGTAAATGCAAGAAATCACAGAACACGAAACATCCTCATGTTTATGTGGAAAATAGCCATTTCTCAAAAGCACATGAGGTTTATTAGTTACTAGTATTAGCAGTTATCTTTATATCTAAAATTTTTAAGTATAGTTCTACCACCATCTCACCCTTCCTCCATTATGTTATCTAGTTTAAACAAAAGAATTTTTGAGTGCTTCATCACCAAATATAGAAAGAAACAAATCTATTTAAATATAGCAGTTTAAAATTCTTTCAAGTATACTTGAATTTGAAATTTTGCGAAAGCAAAAAATCGAACTTCGCAGCCGGAGCTCATTTGGCATTAGCGCGAAAAATTATCTACAGTAAAAAAGGTCTTTTTTTGCTTATTCTGCAGAAAAAGCATGCCAATATTTGAGGAGAAATTTGAGGCGAAGTTTGATGCGAAATTTTAGGAAAAATTTGAGGCGGAATTTGTGCCTATTTTTTCACATTTTTTCTCGCCTTGCCATTCTTTATTAACAACATTTGAACAGTAAACAATAATTCAATCGAGAAAGTATTGCCTTGCCTCCCCATTTATTTAATAATAATATTTGAAGAGTAGAGAACTATTTAATCGAGGCAATAGTTACCAAATTAAAACCGAATCAAAATTAATTTCAATACACTCAAGAGAGAATATTATTTTACTATTTATAATTTTATTAAGTTCACCGAAAACAATCCATTCGAATCCTGTTAAACATTTATTGTTATAATGTTTAAATTTCGGCAGTTACTACAAGATATCGATATTTCATCTGACTTAATCACAATAGAACAAGAAGAGCACACTGGTGAAGAGAGTATTAATAATTTTATTTCGTGTCTTTAAACATAACTGTTTCATGAACAGCAAGTTAAATTGAAATTAATTAAAAATTTTTTCTATGAAATAACACAAAATTAAAAAGTACAAGCCTAACTACCAGTAAAATAAAAACAAGGGAATGTAAAGAAAATAAAAAAAATATGTATATAAATATATAAATCGACACAGGTAAAGAAAAAATCATTCAAGAAAAAAGCGGTAAGTCAGATCGCTCTGATGCTTTTAGAAAAGAGATAGATTTTTTAAGAATCGATAAACTAAAGTCAAAGTCAAATTTTTCATTACCAAAAAGCAACAAATGTTCTATATTACTACCAAAGAGATTTGGAATAGTTCCAATTAATTCAACAATATTTTCAAATAGAATTAATCTGTCTTAAGTAAAAAAATGACAGCGTACGAGGAAGTGTTCAGTGGTTTCAGAGTCTAAGATTCCGTAACTGCAACTACGATCTAGCATATCAGAAAAGTTATGACGATAATTTTGCACTTTTAAATAACTAAATCAAACTCTTAAACGAGTGAGAAGCATTAAGCTGTGAACATCCATTATAATAAAAACAGGCATTAGCTTGGGACGAATAAAACGAGGAAGAGATTTCTTAAATACGGAGACTGATTTAGATTGTTTTATTACGGAATCAAGTTTATTCCATTCCTTTGTAGAAAAAGGGATAATGGAATAGTTTTTGCGAGAGAAAAAAATTACGACGGCTAACATCGCGTGACTGGGCATACGTAGGTAAAAATTTAATTAAATATAGAGGAGCATTATATTACACTATGTAATAAAATAAAACTAATTTACGATACCAACGTCTATCTAGCAAGTTCTCTAACAACAGTTCCTGGTCAAGCCTATCTCCTGATGTTCCCCATATAGCTCCGGTTATTGCCAGAAATTCATTATATTGTACAGATTCAACAATTTTACTAAAAAATTCATTATGAGAATAAATCGTATATTACGTCAGCATAATCTAGATGGGGACGCAAAAGTGATTTATACAAAGTGAGGAAAGTTATCTAGGCAAGGTTCTAGAGAGTTGTTTGATAAGACCTACACCTTTATTCGCTATAGAAATCTTATCATTGAAATGGAGATCAAATTTCAGTTTCCCATCAAGAAGCAATCCTAAGTGTTTTGATAAAGCACAATTGAAACAGGAGAATCATTAAAAGAAAGTGTAGGTTGAAAAACTGGGATTTTTTTTCTGGAAAAAAACAATTTCTGCGGCTTTTTTTATTAGGATCAGGGTTAAAGGACATTTTTCACTAGTATGCCCAGATATTAATAACAGTGAGATCCTTGTTAAGATCGACAGAACTTTTTCTACGCTATAAACAATAGAGAAAATGGATGTACTCTCAGTAAGTTGTTTAGTTTTAGTCGATGATAACAAACCATTAGGCAAGTCATTAATATAAATAAAAAAACCATAGGCCGTAAGGCAGAACCCCAGGGTACTCCAGCAGTTACATCATTCTACGAGGAACTTAAGCCGTTTAACGCTTCACTTTTTTTGTATTATACAAATAACGCTCCAGAATGTTATAAAACTTTCCATTGGCACCGTAACATTTCAATTCAAAAAGGAGACCTTTGTGCCAAACTTCATCAAACTCTTTTGACATATCAAAAAGCAGACCTCTATTTCCATTAGGTAGTTCCTGAAGATTTTTAGAAGAGTTTCAGTGAAGAAATGTACTTGCTGATTGACCTCAAGTTGGTCAAAAGCCCTCTGCCAAACAAATCGTTCAATGCTTTGCCTAATTAGATTTGATCTAAACTATTTAAAATTCCAAATTCTTCTTTTAAATGGGGGTGGGCGTTATATTTTGAAATTTATTTTTCCAAAAGTTATTCGATGGTAACATACATCAGTAGGAGATGGTATGCTTGAGTTGTAAATAAAATTAGTGGGAAATGGAACGTGAAAATTTCATCTAATAACAAGCCACAAAGGTTGGTATTTCTGCTAGGCCACTAGTTAGTGCTTTTGCATTAAAATCACCTAGAATAAAACTCCATACTGGATTTTCCAAGGCTATATTTGAAAAAGTGATCTCAAAGAGCCAGTAAGACACTTCACACACCTCTATAGACTCATTGGGAGAATTATAAACGTATGAAATAAAACACCTTGACCTCTTTACTTTGATTTCACAAACGAGGCATTGATCATGGGGAGATATACCATCTCATCTTACCGAGGGAAGGTCTTCCTTAAAGTACATACATACGCCACCACGTTTTACATTGCCAGGAAATCACACCTGATTACACCATATCCTTGGAGGCATAACCTCTGATCATCACCTAAGAGACTTGAGTCCAGAAAGGTTTCAGATAAACATATTATATCAAAATTGTGGTTCCAAATTTAGACTTCGAGAAGAGATATTTTAACAAAATTATTGGCGGCTAAATCATTCAAGTTTCATTAACGTACTGATATTGATTCAACACGACCAGGGTTTGTTTCAACATCACGATCTAATGAGACTAGAAATCTACAATGGTGAACCATAGTGCAAGCATAGTGTAAACTTGAAAGAAGAAGTAATATCTTAGATGTGCTTCAACAAAATCCTTGGGAAAACCCTGAGAGAACCATTTCGCAAAAATAACAAAAAGTAAATTAATGCAAAATGAGAAAATGTTAAAATTTAATATAAAAAGCAAACGACTCCTGCGTGAAATAAAAAAAAGAATATTAGCAGTGCCGATGTTACACCCGAAGCTATAAAGTAACAGATTTATTGTTAAAAAAATATAAGACATTTCATATCACATTTTTATATAAGGATGAAATTTTATACGTGGTTTCAAAGCAAAAGAATTTTTAAAACTATCGACCTCTTTACCCCATCGTAATACACCTATCGGCACGGCAACAAGAAAAAACCTCTCAGCAGAGTTGATATCATATTGATATCAAGAAAAAAGTTTTGAAAGCCCTATTTTCTTACTGATAAAGCAAAAATGTAATGATAAAAATAATAAAATGTAAACAGAGCCAAAAAAGGACAAACAACAATGATATATATTATATGACTATAATAAATTTTAACTATGCTTTTATTTTAATATGTTTTTGTGTGATGTATAACGGGACCAAAATGGAAATATTGTTGTGACAAACAATTTTTGTGCCTATCCTTGCCAC
>JAUZNK010087494.1:0-12740 GCA_035046665.1 Euphysa ruthae | reverse complement strand
TCCTATAAAAACCTTAAATTTTTAATTGTAACTAGCCTGATGATAGGAGCAGCATGACTCCTGAAAAGTCGCTCAATAAAATTTTTTAACTCAAAACATGCGTTTTATCTCTTTAATTATTAATGCCTGAGTTGACAAAAGCAAATATTTTTGAAATTATAGTTCTACATATTTCTTCATATTTCTTCCATTTCTTCATAGTTCTTCATATCTCTTTATATTTCTTCATATTTCTTCCAATTTCTTCATAGTTCTTCATATTTCTTCATAGTTCTTCATATTTCTTCATATCTTTTTATATTTCTTCATATTTATTCCATATTTATTCATATTTCGTCAAATTTTTTCATATTTCTTCATATTTTTTCATATTTCTTTATATTTCTTCATATTTCTTCAAATTTATTTCATTTTTCAGCTTACATTTAGTAAGAAACTTAATTTGGCTTGGTAGACTTTTTAAAACCGCAGCTTTGTTGTTATATGGACATTTAAAGTATCCATGCTTTAGTTTTTTATGCAGATATTGTTGTATAAAGTGGCAGGGCTGCGTTTAATTTAATACAGAAGGTTCAAACAAAGTCCTTTTTAGTTCTTTTGTTTGTTAGGTTTGCTTATGCTGGACAGTTTAGTAAGTAGAAAAGAAAATCGAAAAAACACTATCTAAAAAAGATAGATGTATAATAAATCACTGCAGCGACGACAAAGAAAAAGTAGTGTCTTTGCAATATTAATTCTTGCGAAACTTTATTGAAAGCGGCACAGGTAAAAAAACATGAACCATTACTTAGGTAGCAAACTCGTTAAAAGAAAACAAATTGCCAAACATGCCAGAACATCATAAATGTCGTTGTTTGTTTACGCTGAAGAAGAATATAATTTCAATCGCAGAAAGTTTTAATACTAAAAATGTAAGATTTCTACTACAAGTGCAATTTTAATTTTTCTGAATGGATGAGGAAAGTGAGAATTAACCAGAACCCAATTGTTCGATTTTCTAACTAGACCTGGTATTTCTAAATTTTACTGTTTTTGATGCATAAAATCATTGTTACAATAATATTTTTGTAAAAAATAAACAGCTATGTAATTTCAATACTAGAGTTAAAGAGGTAACTTTGTTAATGTGCAGCGGATGTGAACAGAATCAAATAAACTATGCCATGGTCAAGACAAAAGTATCAAATAATGAAATTATAAATATCCCGCAATTGTTAAAGCAGTTCTTGATGAAAGTGTTGAACCTCAAAAACGTTTATTTGAAGACCAAAGTCATATCATTCGGACAGGATTTAGTGTGTGCAATAAAAAAATACCCATAGAGTAAATGGCATTATATTACAAGAAGGGTATATAGTAGGTCCATCGGAGCAGTATGTTACAAATGATACTATAAAAGAAAAAAAAATCTAAGTCTGTCTGTATGTCCACCAATTTTACCACTCTAAAATCCTGGTTTACGACCTGAACCTCATGTGCTAATCGATGCTCCTCCTCAAAAAGAGCTAGAGAATTTTATCTGGTATTTAATGTGCATTATTAATAAAAATGTTTGCAGCCGGACAAGTTTTAACATTCTTATCCGCAGTGACCAGATTTTTGGTCAAGGTAATATAAGCCATTTAACGACCATTAACGCACGAGTAACATCCACGCCAACAAAAAACAAAATTTTATGCCATGCACTATCCATAAAAGATAAATTAAGTCATTTATAAATCGTCTTGGCATGCGATCAAGCCATATACGCCAAAGCAATCGAGGTTATGTTACACTGTGTTAATAAATTCAAATCTGTCATCTTTCGTCTTGGAATCTTTCACGCAACATTTATGGTCATGGCGACTATAGGGAAACATTTTGAAGATGCTGGGGAGAAACACAGCTATCGAATATGGTGTAATTGCTGAGGGATCGATTAATGGGGTTATGGAAGGTAAATACAACAATCGAGTTTTACGTTTCCACAAACTTATGTACAATGTGTTCATGCATCTAATCTGGAAAAGGGTTTCTGAAGTGGGACAAAAACAACCAAGACCAAATCAGTAAGAACTTGACATTATTAAAAATTTTTGTACTAGTTTGTCTACTCAAAGTGAGAATGTGGTTTTAAACAAAAAAGGCCTTAATTCGGTATACAAATCATTTATTCCACAATAGGTGCGTTCGTGATCTCATATGCTGATTTAGTCTACTTAATTTAGTATTAACTTTAAAAGACGGTAATTGGGAGTTTTATCGTTTGTGATTTCATGAAATAATTCCTTGGTGTTTTTCCTAGAATCGCACAAACTATGACAATTGTTGCTCAGTTGTGTATGCTCGATATGAAGAGTGTCATGTCCTATGAGTTAGGCCTATTACCTTGGTCACTAGCTACAACCGATATTTTTTTTTTTTTTTAAATAAAAAGGCAAGCTTGCTTTGAATTTGGAAAACCTGTCTCTTCCTTTTAAAAATATGGACGAGTTGTTATTGATGAGTATCATTTAAAAGACGATAGCTAACTACAAACCATTTTTCAGACTTTTCAAATGCGCAGTTCTTAAAGATAATTAATGAAAGATTAAAAAGTAAACGTAATGATTTTTTCCTCGATGTTTATCATGAAAATTCGATTAAAAAATAACGAAAGATCAAAACGAGATCAAAAAATGGGCAAAGTTTGTCAAAAGATCTAAAAACAAAGCCAGATTTATACCTGTTTTCTATGTAATTTGTGGACACAGTTAGGTTACAGAAAGACATTAGGGGATAAATTGCTCTATCTACCGAAGTATTAAAAAGCAATCACAAAGAAGCAGATATTCGACTTTTCTTACACGCACTACATGTATCGAGAAATGATAAGTATTACTAGTTTGTATTACAAGTTTGTGAAGATACAGATGTTATCATAATTGGTATTGCGTGATAATAAAAAATTCGACATTCAAACTAATATTCACGATGTTCTCTCAAATGAAATCGCAGCAACTTTACCAGGTCTTCATTCATTTACAGGTTGTAGCAGATTAAGTTCTTTCGCCGGAAAAGGGAAACCTCATTTTTTGATTGTTAAAAAGTCTCAAAAATTTCAAAGTACTTTTTCTACTCTTGTAAAAAAATTCATTGTTACAGAGAAATATCTCCAGAGTTGGTGAGCTACGGTACACCATATTTTGTGCCAAATCTGGAGAGAACGAATCGCATCACCTTGCTGATTCTGTTCGAGAAAGCATATTTTTCGAGCCAATTATCAAACAAAGTTTTGGAAGCAATACTTGTTTTATGCGAACTTTCAGTCACAAGGACTATGATGGGACACTTTCAAACGAAAAGTTGGATACAGATTAGAAAAGTGAGAATCCAGATCCAATCTCTGTTTTAAAGCCACTATTGTGCTTATGTAAGTCAGGCGTATGTGCCGTTAAATGCAGTCAAACACAAAATTATTATGCTATCATACACAGATATGTGCAGGTGTACATGTTAAAAACAGTCAGAAGAAGAGTATGGCAATTTATTGATTGAGTTTTGTGACAACGATGTTGATGCAGATGACGATACACTTTAAAAACTTTTTAGATGTGCAACATACTGTTAACCTGTTTATTAACTGATTTAATTCTAGTGTTATTGATAACTCAGTTTGTGTTTAGTTAAACAAAAATTTTTTTGTATAAAATTAAATCAAAGATATCTTATTAAATTTAAATATTTTATAGAGATGTATAGCAAGATTTTTAAGCATTAGTGTTATTGACAATCTCCGTTTAAATGGCCACTAAAGAAAGTAAACATTTTCTGGTTGTTACTATTTTAAATAGTATACAACATTCATTTACATGGTTTACATATAACACTCACCTTTATTCACAAATTTTAGTATTTTTAATTATTATGTTCTTGGTACAGTTTACCCTTTAATGTGTTTTATCCTGATTACAGTAGCGCTGATGTCGTGGACAAATAAAGCTTCGGTGGATCCAGCAAAATATATGTAGATATATTATAGGTGGCTATCGCTCATACGGTATTGCATCAGGCTCAAATAGGTTTTATCTGCTTGAAGAAATATATGATGATAGAGCTCTTTGTAAGGTACGCACACATATAAAGATAGGTTCATACGCTATAAAAGAAGCCCTACATATTCTAACCAAATCCTTTGATTTTTGAAAGTGAATACTTGAAACTAAGTTTTAAATCGTATCCCACTTTTTCAAAACACGATATTTTAATACTCCAGTTTTTAAAAAACTTAAAACTCATTATTTATTTATTTTTTTAATAGCGGAATAATTTAAGTGAACAACTTTAATTTTGAGAAATTTTTGTCTCAAAGATTATCAATCAAATTGCTGCTATCGACTAAAATTTGGAACTTGGGTCCTAATTTGGTAAAAATTCGTAAGAAATTACAAACGAGGTAAAGTATTATTCTATGACTGTAGAAGATTTTTTCTCTTAAAAAGCCATCATTTTATGTAAAATCCTAATGATCCATCACTTCATGCAAAGTTGTAAAAAAATTCTTTCGTAGCAATTATATAATAGATCGTGTCTTCTTTTGGTAGAAAAGTTTCCGTATCATGCTGTGATATGATAAAAAATTTTAGAATTACGATTTCAGTGGATAAACCGATTTTTTTCCTTAGGCGCTAATTTAGAAAATATTACACATGTTTGTTACCGAAACTTTTAATAGTAATATGTTTAAGCATATCCTAAGTATAGTCAATGGGTGTATAATGATAGCAATCTTCCATGCTGTAAGGTATACACTTTATTTTGACGGTAATTTAAGTAGTTTTGTATAATCAATTGAAAAGAAAGACAAATGAGTTGAGTATGGCCTTAAATAAAACTTTTAAATATCTTACAGATAAAAATAGAAAAATATTATTTTTGTTTTAAATACTGCAGAAAATGGTTTATGGACGTAAATAAACGATTTCTTTGAATTTAGCGTAGAGTCTAGATTACGAAGTTTGATTTTACAATTTCACTGCTTTAGGACATTCTAAAATATTTTTATTAATATCCATTCTAAAAATATTTGTTATTTTGGATAACTTCATTTAATCAAGCTCGCAACAAACCAGAAAGCTACGTTTTTGAGTTTAAATCGTAAAAAACGAATTTCTGGAGCCCATTTTTTTGTTTTTTTCTTTTTTTTTTTTCAGTCTTATTCAAGAAACAGTTCAGTAAACTGTAAAAGATCGAAACTATTAAGCTATTTATTTTAATGCGCGTTATTTTTTGCTCAATGGTAAAGTAAGCGTAGCTGAGTAGATGGAAAACTAGATTGCGTGTATCTCCTACTTCCCGCAATCTCCCTTGAAAATGGGTCTTTAAGTTATTTTCATTGGGTAAGCCAAAATGTTGTTTTTTTTACTAAATAGATAGCCAAATTATCTTCTTTAGTATGTGCAAATTATAAATACAGTGGATGTTGTCAGTGATCAATAGTGTGTGTAAAAAAATCGCTTGTTAATAATTTATCACTGATATGATAAAAAATAATTTCTTGAATGCTGTGTTTTACATAAATTAAACGTTAACTCATGTATTTCTTATGACCCCATAGTATATACATTATGGCATAACATAGACAAATTGTGAGTATTTCATTTTCTAAAACAAACGCAGGTTAGTGATATCTTAATTTCTTCTTTCTTTAAATATTGTTTTCTATTAAAACTGAAGCTGAGCGTTAATGTCTACAATCAATTAATTTCTGATAAACATCTAAAAATTTGCATAATTAATGTCTGGATTATCTTTTTAAAATAATGTGAAACAATTATATTGGTAAATTTTCTTAACTTATAAAAATCAAAACTAGGTAGCCTTAATCAGCAAAATGACAGTATTTTCTATCTTTTTGAAATTATTCTAAATTTTTTTTCTTTAACATTTCCCTTCATATTTTCCCTTCATGAAAAATTTTTATACCTTTTCTTTACCCCAAAGGAAGTGAATATAAGGTTAAAAAAAGCGTTTAAGAAAAACATTTTTCTTCCCTTACAGAATAAAGAAAAAGCTTATGAAAACATATATGCTGCTCAAAAAAAATATCAACGTTTTATATTTTGCTAATAATTCTATAAAGAGTGTTTTCTGACAATTATGTATAGGAGAAAGTAAGAGTGATTGATTTATTTAGAAAAGGAATTGTAATAAATAGAAACAAGAAATACCAACACAAACATTATTTTGTTAAGTGAAGCCCTTCTTGTTATTACTCAAAAGTAAAAAACCGTAAAGATTTAAAAGGTGTGAAAGTCTTTAAGTATATTTTAAGGTGAAACATACAGTAAATTTCAAATTAGTGAAGTTAATTTAAAAAGTAGTACAATTTGTTCATTATCTGAAAAGTTCAATAACGTTTTATGGAGTATTTTGCGCATCAAAAGCGAAGTTTTGGAAATATTCCATACGCAGTACAATATATTGAATTGTATTCCCCATATCAAAATATTGGTGCAGATCAGGAAATTGGTTTACGGACCTTGTAGCGAAAGTAACAAATTTACTAAAATAAGTGAAAGCACACATTATAGTGCACATAAAAAAACCGGTGATGTTTTCAAAAAAAAAAATTTTCAATAAGAGTAATATTTTTACTTTTGAGATAAACACTCTGATTTTAAATGTTCAAATTTTTCGTTTAGGTTTGAATAATATATTTTTTACAATGGGATTGCTATCTCCAGCGACATCAAAATGGCTACGCACATATAAAGCATTGTTGATATTTGTACTCACACCTGTGGTTTTTCTTCCAATCCCAATCATAGCCAATACCGATGTAAGTTTTTGTTTACTTCTCCGTGAAAACTTTACGCAAAAACTTTTAAATAAAATTTTAGGGCAAAATACTCTAAATTAATCAACTCGACCACTTATTCGGGACTTCAGGTCAGAAATAATTTTCCACAAAAAAACATATATATGGTAGATTAAAAGAGATGCAACATAAATTTTTGTAGGTAATGGAGATACTGTTAAAAATGGTGTGTTGGAATGTTTTGAGGAAATGAGTTGTTGTAAGGAGGAGTGTGTCGGTCACGTACAAAAGATGTTAAAATGAAAAAAAAAGGAGGTATGAAGTTGCAAAAAATTTTACTAAGTGAAATATTTGTAATAAAACTGGTGGTAGACTTTTGGCTGATGAATAAATCTATCGATCAAATAAAAATTACTTTGGTGAGGCAAACAGTAATAATAGCGAAGACATCAAAAGAATGACAGATGCAATTCGAGCAATGTACAAGCACATGCTGCAAAATGAAAATAAATCTCTTGATAGCCAACATGGCTTGTTTTTATAAAAGAAAGACCATAGCAGTGCACTTTTTGAAGAAGTAGAAAAGACTTTGATGATATGAATCATCGTGTTTTCTGGAGCTATTAAAACAGTTGTTCGAAAAGCTAAACACTAAACACGAACTGTTAAATGGTATGGAATCACTTTCCGAAAACATGATTTTGTGGTCGTATAAAGCTTGCAGTATCAGAAACTTTATGTAAGTTTAACGATCTTTAAGTAAACCAGTAATAACTTCTGTTGTTGGTGTCGATCCATCTGCATGCCAGTTGTTTGTGTTAAGAAAGTGCGATGGTTTTTGGGTCAAAGCTTGCTACTAAGAAAATTCTTGAATCTGCACGTAAACGAGATCGTAACTTAAGTGTGTTGGAAAAACAAATAAAGATGAAATCATAATGAATTATCAAGCCGGTTCATTTGGTTTATCATCAGGAACCCAAGATATATTAACAAATACTTAAAAATGATGATTTGTAAATAAAAAGCATAGATCGCAGATTCTAATAATATCTATGTTAAATTTGTATCAGATGTTAAGGTTGGATTGGTCGTAGAATTTAACATATAATATTTAGGCTTTGAAATTGGTGCCAAACGACCGGTATCAATTTAAAAAAATTATTTTATTTTTTAAGCTTTCTTTACATCTTGTTTACTTAATCTAATTTCATTAATATTAATAATAATAATAATAATTTTTTTATTTAATCTAATTTCTATTAAAATTTGATGTAAAAAAAAAAGGTTTTATAACGATTTTTAAATTTTAAGCGCAATAATGTCAGTTTAATATTCAGGGGGTAAAAAGAGTGCTGGTGTCCATAAAATCATAGCTGTTTGTTGGTTATGTCTAAAATTTTTCCTTGATTTGGTCGAACGGTTTTTATAAGAAGTTTCTTAAAATTTTTAAATTAAAAAATAAAATGATTTTTGTAATTTACCTCCTGAAATGAAAAAAAAATTTAAATTTCCTTTTAACAGGTAGCATTTTGATAGACAACATTTTGTCATATAAATAACTTAGTGTATTTTTGTTTTAGCGTATTTTATTTTGATTTGTCTTTATACTGACCGTTTTTATCGGTTAACTCCACCACTCTGTTTAATTTGGGAACAAATTAAACAAAGTTGTATTATATTTTTTGGATATTTTTTTGTTTTCGCGGAAACTTTATATCGTAATCTTATGTTGTGGAAATTATAACAGCCCTGCATGGTTTAGATACGAAAATATGATTATTGCAACAAAAGCATATATTTTTTTGAATTTATTGTACCTGACCGCCTTAATATAAGTATATAATGGCGTATATCTCAAAAAAGTGAAATCCTTCCTGTAGTAAGAATAATTTTAGGCAGGAAAAGCTGCTTATGCGATCGCAATAATGGCAACATTTTGGATAACAGAAGTTACATCTCTAGCAGTTACTTCACTTCTTCCGCTTTTACTCTTCCCTTTTCTTGGGGTTTTACCAGCAAAAGTTGTATGTATGGAATACATGAAAGATACAAACATACTTCTACTTGGTGGTTTGTTAATTGCTGTTGCTATAGAAAGATGGAATGTCCATAAAAGGGTAGCGTTGTCTGTACTTCTCTTTGTTGGAGCTCAGCCACGGAGACTCATGTTAGGTAATTGCCATAAGTGTCCAGTAGTAAGTTTTTTTAATCTTTTAAATCCCAAAATGTAGTTGCAATAGATAGGTTAAGCTATCTAGATAGCTTATATATCTTTAGTTAACTAAATGTAAGAGCTAGACGATGTTTGAAAAATGTTTTAGAACAATTATCTCGTATAAATATTATTTTCTATATAAAAAAAAAAATAAGAAACATGTAAAGAAATTAGTAAACGCTTATGAACTTTTAATAAGCCATTTCCATGCACAAAGTGAGGCCTTTTCCTACCATTAAACAATTTCAAGAGCATCAGAAATTTTTTGAGAGGTTCGAATTAGAAAGCCAAATTAAAATTTTTCGAATAAAAGAATATAGTTTATTTAGCTTAAAACTAAATGTATCGTTTGTGGTATAACTTAACAGTAATTTACTTGGAAAAATATAATCTTATATTGTTTAGGCTTCATGCTTACAACAGCAGTTATTTCCATGTGGATTACCAACACAGCTACAACTGCCATGATGACCCCAATAATGGAAGCTGTTCTCAAGCAGCTCGACAAACAATTTTTACCTGGAGAAGATGATCTGAACGAGGAAGAAGATGCAGAGACATCTGTTAAATATAAAACCAATGATAGTCAGTAAATAAGAAATGCTTGATTTGTATTCTTAAGTTTAACGTGGGAGTTAACAAATAGCCTCAGCTGTGTTTCTAGAACGGCCCAGGGATTTCGTTTTGGTGTACTAAAAATTCCCATTTGTACTTAAGTTAATGAAAATCATTGCTCTTAAGACCTGATTGTTTTCACACCTATAGATGTCTGAATCTAATTTCTCTGCGAGAAACCCACAATTGTGGTTGTTTATAAGTAAAGAATACACAAATCAATCCTTTGTAATCTATAAAAAAACATTAATGAGAGCGTAAACATTGTTTAAAACTATTTGTGCTCGGGAATATCTTAATTCGTAGATGAAAAATAGTAAAAAGGTAGAACTCAAGTCATGTAAACTTCTCGGTACATTATTTTATTTTGCAAATGTGTTTAAATATTTTATTGATTATTTTATTAAGTTATTTTCTAATAATGCGGCTTATAAAAGGTTTCAACAACACAGAAATTTCAAATCACCGAGAAAATTCATAAAACGTTTTCAGTAATAAAGGCATAATAAAACTTCAAAACTGGAAATATAGCTGACATTTTCCAATGTTAAACTAGTTTTCGTGGACAAAATATACACCATATATTAGGGATAAAATAATTTTCTGGAAATATTTTGAGGTGAAATTTCAAGGGTTGGAACTTTTTACTTATAGTAAAGGTTAAAGATATTTCAATTGTCTAATGATATTTCCGACATTTTTTACTAACAACACTAATTTCCACATAGAATCTCAACTACTAACAAAAGAATGCAATGGAGTTACAGGTGAGAGGTTTTTTTCTCTATATGTACAAAATAAACGAACAAATGGGTGAATTGGAAAACGGTTTTTACCACCGTTATAGTTAACTTCGTCTGCAACTCTTAAGAAATGGCCGTAACAGCTTATATGATAATGGACTTTAGCTGCTATAAGGTCAGGTATGCTCAAACTATGATGTTCATTATTCTTTGTACCTATAGCTTTAATTTAATTCTCAGCTCTTTCATCGATTGCCTGAGAGCTTCCCTCTTTCCATTTTTTGTTTTGTCCTGTTTGCAGAATATACATTCTTTAGGCAACATGATGTTTGCTGTCATTTTTCACTTTGGACTGCTACAATCTTCATTGCTCTTTGATCTATGCAAATGCTCAGTGGTTGCATCTCTCTGGTGTTTAATTTTGTCAAGGTCTCTTTCTAACGTGAAGCTTTTGTTGCATCATGATGATAAAAATTCTTGTGATTTCTGTTTCTAGGTCGATTCTCGCTAAATCTACTGTCTTTCAGTTTTTCACATGTTTCTTTAATTTCCAAGGTAGTCAAAGTTTCTTTGGTATAGGTACAAGAAATATGGCAGAGGTTCCAAAAATATAAGAATTAATTTGCCGATAAAACAGTTTTCAATCATTAAAGTATATATATTGAATTCTTACTTCATTCTGGGTATTAGAACAAGGTGTTTCAGATAACAATCCTTCAATATCGAGATTTCAATCTTCCACTTAATCTTATATCCATATATGTTATTCAAAAAAAAATCAACGAGTAAATGTTAATAGTTCCTTGCGTAAAAACTGTGTTTATTCATATTCATACCTGAACTAGGGGTCAAATGATTCTCAATTTGGCAACCAGACATATTATATACCAAATTGTCAGAAATTTTATATAGTTTACAAATTTTGATGTTAGAAAGGCTGTAAGTGTTGCGAAATATTTATTTTGGCACTCTTCGTCGTGCTGGTTTAAGAAAAATCATCGTTTTCAGTTTCTTTTGATATGTATAGTTTAATGCTGTTTTTGAAAGTGTTTTTATACGCTAGATGTTCTGGAATGTTAGCAGATAGGTTCATAGTATGGTCTTTGGTCGTATTGAATTATTTTTATTGAGGTTTTGTTTATTTAGCCTCTCCTTCACGCAGATATTTATTGATTTTTTGCTATTTTTTAGGCATATTTTAGGTTAAGAATAGCAAAATTAAACCTAATTTTACTCAAACGTGTCTTAAAAGTAGTTTAAGACCATTTTTCAATAGTTTGAACTTATTTAGAAAAACAGTGAACTCATCCGTTCCTGACATTGAGGTTCTTCTTCGTTGTTGTTTTAGTTTTTGGGTTGTCATATTAATTTTTAGCTTTTTATTATGTCAGTGAGCTTGAAATGTTCTTATATATGTGCTAGCATCCAAATTCACAATCTACGTAAAATTTATGACGATTTTATTTGTTTATTAATTAAAAAAAATAAGCTGTTACACGCGTGGAGTAAGATTTGCAGATGTTGATTTTTTACCGGTGTTTTTATTTCTAATTGATTGTTATAATTTACATCATTAATATAATAGTAATAATAATAATACCAACAATAGTAATAACAATATGATAATAAATATACTAATATTGATGGTGCAGAGTTTGATTTTTCTCATTTATGATTATTCAAATAAAATGAAATAAAGAAATAATGATAAAATTATATTATATTACATTATGATATCCTCAATAATACATCATGATGTTTAGTAAAGAAGTTTTATTCATAAAATCAATACACAATGTTTTAACGCAATATATTTATATACATATTTTTTTTTTATAAAACAGACATTACTATTGAAGTAGATGAGCCTACAAAAGATAAAGAAGGATCAGTAACGATTACGTGAGTGATGAAACCATTGCAAGCATTCAAACTTTTCGGACCTAATCTTCAAAATTCACATTGAAACAATTCTGAACAATTTCGGAAATTTCAAAGTTTAAATGAATGAGAATTCGCTTTTCAAAATAATATTAATGAAATTAATAATACCCTTTAAAATAATAAAACTCTATATAATTTATCTATTATTTTTGCCTTTTTGAAAAAACAGTATTTTTCATACCATTACATTTAGACCAACGCTAACTCTAAACTGTAAATTTTCTATAAATATTTACTAAATAATGAACTTTTTTTTTTTTTTTATTGCTTTCACCAAAAAAATTCAGTTTTTTGGAAAAAATTTGAACCCTAATAACCCCAAAAATGTATCAAAATTGTAACTGAAACTGTAAAATTTCTTGATAAACAGGAAGCTTTTATGTATTCCGTTCACATTATTAACAAAAAATTAATAACAATCAACCAAACATTATATGTATATATA
>JAUZNK010087483.1:0-12742 GCA_035046665.1 Euphysa ruthae | reverse complement strand
TTCCACGTATTTTTTGGATCATTTTTATGTTTTTCAATTTGAGATGAGTAGTATGATTGTTTTCTCTTTTTTTTCAGCTTTTCAAAGAGATTTTTGTAGTTTTTATACTGTTTTTCTGAACTCACTGTTTTTTGTTTTAAAAAGTTAATATAGAGTTTCTATTTTTTTTTGAAATTTTGAAATTTCTGATTTTGCTGGGATCTTTTTTGTGAAATTTTTTAACTTGATTTTTTATTTTACTCAAGGTCACTAAGTATGGTCAAATCTGCATCATAGTTTCATACCACATTATTGCTTTATAACTTTTTTAATGGAATTGATTTTCTGTCAAACATGTTTATCAGGTCTTTAATTATTGCTATCAAACAAAAATTGTAAGCTACGTTAAGTAATAATTTTATTACAAAACAATAACATAATTAAAGTTTTGAAAATTGGCTTGCAGAAGAATCATTCACATTATGCAATATTCTGGTTTTTAATTTTCAGGAGGAAAGCAAAGAATTAAAATAATTAAATCCGATGTACCTAAATATGAAATATAGCTATCAGTTAAATTCTAAGATTTATTTTATTACTTAATAAATTTCAACAGTCAAAATTGACCACCCTTTTTTCTCTGTCAGTGTTTTTGATTATTTTGGCCATTTTGAAAATCTTGTCAGTCTTGAATCTTGAGCCCCAAACATCAAAAAAAAAAAAAAAAATGGTTGCAATTATTTCATAAATTTTTAAAAACATTTTAATAGTCAAGTCATGTCAAGTTTTGTCTTAAAATTACATTTTTCATTATTTCTTGAGAAATTATACTCTGGTTCTTTATTATGATAATAAAAACATTATTCTTGGTTATTTTCGCGTCCCTACCATTTAAAAAACATTAATTTTAGTACAATGTTTTATTTTCTTCTTAGATCAGTCGATTGGAATATGTACACTCGAAAAATTTCATCCACAGAGATGTAAAACCTGATAACTTCTTAATGGGACTTGCTAAAAAAGGAAATCTTGTTTATATAATTGACTTTGGACTCGCTAAAAAGTATAGAGATCAGAAATCACATCAACATATACCTTATAGAGAAAATAAAAACCTCACTGGTACTGCAAGATATGCAAGTGTAAACACACATCTTGGAATAGGTAAGTTAAACCACAGATATATTTTCTCACAGTAAAAATTGATGAAAATAATATGCAAGATCTACCACAGAATCGGCATCTCCAGGTTATGCATTTACTTGATCTATGGTTACTGATCCGTCTATGACAAGTTTAGTCTGAAATTAAAAATTTTATTAAGCAGTTTTATTTCTCAGATTTGCTTCGTAATATTAAACTTTTTTCCTTGCTTATCGAGGAAATTATCTTAATACTGTTCAATTATAAAATCAATTTACTTTGAGCAGTTTCAACCAATCATAACGCATAAAAAAGCTGTTAGTTCATGAATTTTGATATTTAATAATTGTAATTTTTGACACTTATTTTTCTTAGTTTATGGAAACACTTTCATAATATAGGTAAGTGTATTCAATTTTTATATTAGAACAGAGTCGGAGAGATGATATGGAGTCACTCGCATATGTTTTAATGTATTTTAATCTTGGTACATTGCCATGGCAAGGTTTGCGTGCTGGTACAAAGAGACAAAAATATGAAAAGATAAGCGAGAAAAAAATGTCTACAACTATAGAACAGTTATGTAGAGGATATCCTTGTAAGTTTTTTTATTATAAGTACAGGCCCTGCAAGAATAGCATCATGATTTGAATCAAATAGGCTCTAAAAAGATTGAAATATTTTAAAATTGGGTTCCACAGAAATCTAACTTCGCATATAATGAGTTGTTTTGTATGGTTTTTAATTCAAATCATGCAAAAATTACTGTTTGTTATTCTGAACTTGAATGGCTAGAGGTTTTTTAAAAAAATTCTTAATTTCATATTCTTTTTTTATGCCCGAAATTTTTAAACAAGTTTATAGAATATTAAATTACTTATTTGTTTAAAAAATTGTCTAAAGGTTTAATATTTTAGTTTTTATATTATTTTAATGGGCTTTAATAAGGCCTCTCGTTTCTTTTAGCTGAATTTGCAACGTATTTAAATTATTGCCGTGCATTACGATTTGACGACAAACCTGATTATAGCTTTCTACGGCAGATATTTCGAAGTCTTTTCCATCGTCAAGGATTCACATATGATTATATATTTGACTGGAATCTTCTTAGAGTGGTATGTAAACTTTGTTCTGTTGATCTGTTCCAAAATATAAATAATTTATTCCTTAACTCCATGAAAACTTTTGAAAAATTATATTGTGTCTTTAAAGAACTCTAGAGAAACTCAGAAAAACGTTATTATTTGGTTTAAATTAAATTAAAGCATATTAAATTCACTAACAATTTACTCTGGTTTGAAAACAAATATAAGCACACTTTAAATGTAAATAATTTTCAGAGTAAAATGTCAGATGAGAACAGACTTCACAAAAACAGTTATATTATATTATTAAATTTACATAACTAAATTTTATTGTCATTATTTTTAATTTCAGTTATAAAAATAGAAATTTTCCTCAAAACCTTGTTTTACAAAAAACTGAAATAAATTTCTCAAATGATTCTCTTTAATTTAACAGTTTTTTTTTTTTAACGAAAAGAATTTTTATAAATAAGCATGACTTAATAATTATTATTTACAATTTATTATTATAATTTATAACAATTTTTATTATTTACAATTTATTATTATAATTTATAACAGTTATTATTATTACGATTTATTGTTTATTCAAGGCATAATATTGCTTAGTTTTTAATTTAATTTTCCTTTAAAATAGACAGGTAACATTCACCAGTAAGTCTTGATAAAGTTAAAGTTATTTTTTATTCTTGTAAGTTAATTTCATGAGTTTTTTTCTTCATTCATTTTCCATTTGCTCAAAATTTTCTGATTCTTTTCATTGACTAATGTGTACTTATCTCATTTTGGCCCATCACACAATATTTCCATTACTGCTAATAAATTATATAGAATTATATAGATTATAAGTAATTACATGAAACCCTTCATAACTTAAGCACAAAGGGAAAATTTTTTATTTTTCGGCTTTTTTTCATGCTTTTTGTTATTTATTTTATTTTAAATTTAGACAATTAGAAAATTAATAAAAAAACAGCTTTATAATCTTATATATCCTTTGTATTTTTTGGGTTTTTGGAAACAATGATGGAATCTATGGTTGCGTGGTAGGGAGTTTGATTTATAATAATCTAGTTTAATTGACTAACAAATAACACTGCTTTTAGGGAATAAAGTTTTTGAGGATTTATTTTATTTAATAAAACAAGGTTTTGAGGAAAATTGGTTATTTGATATAACATTGTTCTATAAAAATTATAGACTCCTATAAGTTCACCCTTATTTGTCTGTAATGTATTTTTATCATAATTCTGCTATAATTTTGTGTGATTTTAGTTCTAATAATTTGAGTATCCTGAAAGTTAATGTTTTAAATTTCTTTATCAATTAAGGTTAAATGTTAAAAGCTTGGACGTATTGAAAATTTTAGCAGACTTAGAGCCCTGAAAAATGGTCACAATTTTGACATGGCCAAAATAATTTTATATTTTTCCTAAATCTTGTATAATGATGTAAAATAGTAATTTTTTGTGAAGATTTTAGGGTGTTTGTAATTTTGAAGATTTGCTAATCTCCTTCCTGTACAAAGGACCTTAAAAGCAGCCGACTTTTAATCTGCTATTTTATATTTTCCTTGAGAAATCTTGACTAAATTTTGTGTAAAGTTACAAATATTATTCAATATTTAGAAGTAAAGTATTACTCAATGTTTACAAAAGTATTACTCGATATTTATAGTTTGGACTTGGGTGATAATTATGTCCTCCTAAATATAAAGTTTTTCTAACCATTTTCCTTTGGTATTACTGGGCTCCACATAATAAAAACGTTTCACTTAATTTAGAATTATTGACATTTCTAGAAATGAAACCTGTTATTTTATTTATTCTAGTAAAAAGGCTTTGTAGAAGAAGAGGAAAATATTTTTAAGATTTTGATAGAAATTATTTAATAAAGCACTGTCATGAAAAAAAATTCTTAAATAAAATTTTTATAAAAATTATTAAAATAAGGTGTCGAGGAAGTGTTTTAGGAAGAATTATTTATCTCAGTTAAAACCCTGGAAATTTTAACCTTCTCTATACAGAAATGTTCTAAATTTGTATTTAGAAAGCTATATTTGTTTTTGCCTTGAGTCAAGACTTGTGCCCCAATTTGATTTCAAAATATTAAGACTGTTCAAAAAAGGCTTAATAATGTACTTGTTTTTTTATTAGAATTTTTTTTATGAGGAAACCCCCCACCTTAACATTTTTAAGATTTCTAAATAAGATTTAAAAATAACTGTTCTGTGGTCACTGGAATGTATTGGTTTACATTCTTGCCATTTTAAAATAAATAAAAAATAGTTTGTAAGCAAAATGCAAAGTGTTTACAGAAAATAATGAAAAATAAAAATGAAAGCACAATAAAGAGAAGAATTATTTAGATACTGTTTTGAAAAGAACATGTATAGATAGATGAAATGAAATTAATGATTTAAGGAGCGTAAGGTTTTGAGGAAAACATAATAGATAAAATGAAATTAATGATTTAAGCAACATAAGGTTTTGAGGAAAACATAATAGATGAAATGAAATTAATGATTTAAGCAACTTAAGGTTTTGAGGAAAACATAATAGATGGAATGAAATTAATGATTTAAGCAACATAAGGTTTTGAGGAAAATTAAAGATGGAATATGTTTTTGAAGAAAATTTTTTAGCTAAGTAAATGGTTTTAGAATTTTAAAAAAGAACAGAAGTTTGTGGTATAATTTTGTGCTGTATGGATATATGTGGAAAAATATGCCACCCTTTAACATATAATCAGTAAACTTGATATAGCCTAGATGTGAAAGAGTACCACCAACTCTGGCCCATGCTGAATTATCAGCTCGGCCAATATGTTTGCAACCAACTCGGCCCTGAATGAAGATATCTCTACAGATAAGTTTAGGGTGCAAAATGACTTTCAAGTTGAGTATTTGTTTTTTGGACCATTATTTTCAAATGTGATTGAGGCCAGATGTATTCAACTTAGTTCAATATTTTAATGGAATTAAAGGGAGAGTTTTCATTTTAATTTGACCGTTAGCACTGCTTCACACTTGTTGAGATCCTGTTCTTGCGTTTATGCAACTCGATTTAGTGAATTTCTTTGTCTCGTTTTAATCATTTATTTAAATTTTATTTCAGTTAAATCTCTTTTTAAATGTTTCTATCTGACCATTGTTAGGTCATTTTATGTAAAATGTTGATGTGCTGAAGAGTCACTAGTCTTAACCAGTTTCAAGCTTGGGTTTTTTTTTTTTTTTTTTTTTTTTTTTGAATTCATAATGTAGCTTTATATTAAGTATTTTTATGACTTCTCAAGATGCTGTTTGGGGTTCTATGAAGAATTCAGTCCTCTCTGTTTGCCCACACACCAATTTGTCGTAATAACTGCTCACTATTTCCTTCCCATAATTTGTACTAAGATTTGATTTGTGTTCTTTGACTCATGACAAAAAAAATTTTTTTTGAACCCCTATAATTGTCAAAAATTAAAATTTTTTTTAATGATTCTTTTTCAAATTTTACCATAATTTTAAAATTTTGTTTGAAAATATTATTTTAAAGTAACAAGTCTTTTGCATATCTTTTCAGAATTAGTACCCAGGAGTCTAAACAGATCAACTTAAATACTGAAATTTTATTTGTAATTTTTTTTTTTTTTTAGTTTTGCCATGAAGTTTCATTTTATCATTTCTGATAATTTCAGTTTTTTGGCCATTTTGCTTTGTACCCAGATTTCTAAATAGGTGCAATAATTTTTTTTTTTTTTTTTTTTTTTAATGAAGAATTTCAATGAACTACTTCATGCAGTTTGGATATATAAATTTTTTTTTTAGTTTTAGCTTGTCATCAGTTTCGAAAAGTTTATTGGCCCTAGTAGCCAGGTTTTTAAATTTGGAATTTCTTTTCCAAAAATTCAGCTAAACTTTTAATTCACCAAATAAACCTTTACTGATTCCCAGACTTTACAGAACCTTCAGCCAAATAATCATTTTTTCAAGTAAGACTTATTTTCTATGTTTTCAAGGGGTTAGTAAATAAAATTTGTTATTAAAAGTAAACTAAATATGGACATGTTAACTCCCTGGTGGGTTGATGATATCCTTTGGATGAATAGGTCATACATTAAAAATTATTTTATATCGTATATATAAAGAATGAAATGAAAATTGTTGTATTGAAAATTGTTGTTATTATAAACAAAACATTCTAATCTAGTTTAATTTAATTTACTGTTCATAAGACACCAATTTTAGTTTAAAGATACATTTTAATGTTAAAGCAATCAACATTCAAGAAAATTTGAGTGGAATGTTGCTGATTCATTCAAATTAATTTTGATTGCAATGTTTACTCAAATTTCCTGTTATATTTTACAAAACAAATTGTGGGACAGCAAAAAATGTGCGCTAGGAAGTTAAAAGATATTTATGTAAAATCATCATTTAAGATTTCTTGCAATTCTGCTTTAGTCCTGCTGAGATTTCATAGAACTACTAAAAATATCATTTCATATAATTTAGTATATATTAACAATGTTAGAATTTTGGTCTGAAAGAAATTTTCTATTGGAAGTTGAAAGTATGGCCTTGTTATATTTATATCATTTTGGGCATAGCATAGCAGAGCTATCATAACAATCAAATAGTCATATTTATCTGTTACATTGACCTGTTGTAATGGAGTGAGAATTTCTGGTAAATTGGTACCCACTATGGACTAAATGGTGTTTTCTATTTTGTCTAAGTTCTGTCCTATTGTCCTGTTGTCCTGTTGTTTTGTTGTTTCTTAACTTCACAATATTAAAAGAATTTTTAAAAATGTAAAAAAAAGAATCAATTTTGAGAAATTAACAAAAACTCGTTTTACTTAAAAAGGCGTGTTAAAGGCCCGTAACCTGGCCACTAAATTTTTTTTTGAAAAATCAAGTTTCATAAGTTGTTTTTTATAGGAATTGATAAAATAGCTTTTGAAAGAAGTTTGACATGATATCGAGATTGAATTTATAGTTCCGTTTTCAGCATAACTGGGAATAGATAACTACAAAGTAGAGTGTTTTAGTAAAGTAACCAAAATATTTCCAACATATTTTTATTTTTAACCTGTGGCCAACAAATAGTTTTTCGGACTAATTTATTACAGAATGGCCCACGGGTTTGGTTCTGGTGTAGAACCCACAGCTCTAGGGACCGGAGACCAATATCTTATCCGCTCAGTCAGACAACCATAAACCTTTAAATAAAACTTTTTTACAACATGGTAAAATAATGGATTATTCTGTTTTTACTAAATAACCTATTAAATACTGGAATACAAATTTATTCAATTGGATCATGAAACAAACCCGGAAACTATTGTAATAAAATGTATCGTGTATAATTTATTATTTTAATTTATCAAGTGTAAAGTTATTGCCAAATTTATAAGTGAAACATCCTTGTTAATTGAGGGAAATGTTATTAAACTGGCTTTTTATGTACTGTATGTTATAAACCAATCACTTCTGCTGTCTCCTTAACTACGTTCATCACTCTGCTCAATTGCTTTCAGTCTTTCTTTCTCTTATTTTATTGGTAATTTGCAAACTTTAAAAATATTTATAAATATATAACTATATTTATAGTTAAAAAAATTAAAAATTCTTCTGTGAGTCAAATATTAGGCATTGTGACTTCATAAATTAGGTGATATTATTATTTATTTATATTTATTTATTTATTATTATTTATAGATGAAATAATGAAATAGCATTTATTATTTCTTCCCAATTTCTTAAATTTTGATTTTTTTTTAAATTTTGTTCAAATCAGAGAATCTTTCTTTTGTGGCCTATCAGTGATTTTTAGTATTTAAATCCAAATATTTTTGTTATTCTCAATTTTCAATTAGTTTTTGCTTTAACACATTTTTTTTCAACTATAGGGTGGCGCATCAAGTCGTGCTGGTGAAGACGAAAAAACAAAGGATAAGCATCATTTCGTTAACACTAATTTACAACAACGTTCTTCTGGGTTAGCACGTGCATCTACCAAACCAAAAGAATCTACAACACGTATGTAAAGTTTTTACATTGGATTGCCAGGGAAGTAGAAATAAACACGTGCTTCCTACCTAACTTCTTTTTTCTGTATATGTGCATCTAAGCACAATTTTCCATGTAACATTTTGTTATTGTTTGCATCTAATCAGGGCAGTTTTCTGTGTAACATTTTGTTATTATGTGCTTTAATCAGGGCGGTTTTCCATATGACATTTTGTTTAATGTGCATCTAATCAGGTCAATTTTCCGTGTAACATTTTGTTATTATGTTCATCTAATTAATATGATTTTCCATGTGACATTTTGTTATTATGTCCACCTAATCAGGGCAGTTTTCCATGTAACATTGTTGTTAGGTGCATCTAATCAGTGCAATTTTCCAATTAACATTTTCTTATTATGTGTATCTAACCAGCACAATTTTCCTTTTAACATTTTGCTATTATGTGGATCTAATCAGGGCAGTTTTCCATGTAACATTTTGTTATTATGTGTATCTAACCTGCACAATTTCCCTTTAAACATTCTGTTATTATGTATATCTATCTAATCAGGAAAATTTTCCATGTCACATTTTGTTAATGTGCATTTAATCAGGGCACTTTCCCATGTAAAATTTTTTTGTTATTTGAATCTACTCATGGCAATTTTCCATTTAATATTTTGTTATTATGTGTATCTAATCAGGAAAATTTTCCATGTAACATTCTGTTATGATTTGCATTTAACCAGCACAATTTTCTATAACATTTTGTTATTGTGTGCATCTAACCAGGAAAATTTTCCATGTAATATTATTATTTGCATCAAATCAGAGCAGGTTTCCTTGTATCATTTTTGTATTGTTTTGTACTTTTTTGTGTGTTAAAGACAATATTTTAATAATTTCTTAGAAAGAAGCCTTTGACCCTTTCTAGACTAGAGAGACTTTCGGTTACCCGAAAATTTTTCGACACTGGTTAAGGTGACCGTTAACTGTACAGATCTGAAATCCTGATATTTCCTAATAATTTTCATCGATATACTCGCACAAAAATTTATTGTTATTATTTGTTTATGTTCTTAAGTTTCAGGTGTATTTCAAATCCCTGGCATTATATTTACATTTTTTCTAGTTGACAAACGAAAACACCTGATTGGAGGTGTTGATGAAAGAACAAATTCACAACTCCGTGGCGGAGGGTTACAGAACTCTGCTAGAAGAACAAGTAGAGAGATTGGTGAGAGTTCACGTAATGCTTCACGTCAACATAGAATGTCATCAAGTAAACCTTAGTACTCGCACTATACCGTATTTCTAAGATATTAGTTGGAATATCTTTCTGTTGTCTGACTTTGATGTAATTAATATCGCGAAGATTTTGTCCTTGATTTAAAAAAAATAATGTTTGTGAAAACTTTCATAAGTGCTTATTGTGTACGTTTCGTACACTACGACGAATTACGTCTTATTGCAAATATTTTGCTAACAATTCTTATATTGTGCAAGTTTTCGTAGATTCTTTAAGAAATGCGGTATTAACGGTATTTTCTGCTTTACACTGATCTATAATAAATATATGTTAGTGGCACAGAGAATTGTATGATATGCTTTTATAGTAGTTTTAGCTGTTTTTATTAAAGATAAAAATCCATTATATTTTTCCTTTAATCAACCCTATTTCAACTGGAGGAAGGAATCAATTACGCCTTTCTTGATACGCCCATCGTTATTGATTTATCGTGATGCGCTCATCGTTATTGGCAGGCAATTTAAGAATTTAGAAATAATATTTTTTCTCAACTTTTATTTCATAACTTTTGCTTTATTTCAAATTACTTTCGCCTGCCACTTGGTCTATTGCATTCAAATAAGCACTATAAAAACATATTTATTTCTCGATATTCCTACTAAGTTCTGCAAGGCGTTCAACAAGTTTGTCACCACCGAATATATTTATTGTTCTTTAATTCTTTCAAATATTTTACGCTCATTGCACTTAAACAAAATGTTGTTTAAAAACTTAAATATAAGTGTTCGCGTAGATTTAAAGAAACCTCTCCGGCGAAGATGTCTTATTATACGTTTTACGAGAGATTTCAAAATAAATTTCAAATACTTTCATGACAAAAATTTTCTTGTGCTTTCACAGCCAGAAGTTTTTGCAAGAATAAATTTTCGTGTGTAGGCGGCACAGCCTTGTTGCAAGAAATATTATATGTTTACCACCACCTCACATTTTTATAAAATCAAAAATGAATAAAAAAAGTAAGCTGAAAAAACGTTGTTAAACGTGTTCATGTTCATTGTTTATTTTTCCGGTGTTTCGCAGAATTATAATACTCATCAATTTCTTGGAAAAAAAACAGTTTAATCTTTAAAGTTTAAAAAAAAGATAGGAAATTGGAAGTTTTGGTTATGGCGGTAAAATCATGTAATTTTATGATGAAAATCGATGATTTTTCTTTTTTTAATTGTTTGGGTAAACTCACTTGATTTATAAACATGCTTTAAATTTTATTCAGAAGCAAATTAATACCATTCAGCTAATCCGTTCATTTTAAATGACTTTAAATCCGATTTAAAGCTGCCCACGAGACATTTTATTATAGATGCACTGTTAACAAAGCACACACACACACCAATACACAGATATGGATATATATATATATATTTATTTATTACCCTCCCTTCTTTAGGAATAGGATTGATCTTAGTCGAGTAGAAAAATATTTTGTGAGAAATTATCTTCTTCGGAGTTTGTTAGAAAACAAATTTTTTTTATTTATTATTTTTATCAGATTAATATGTTACCAAATTATTACCTTAATGTCGGAAACTTTCGTGGCGAGAAAAATTATTTAAAATTTTCCTGTTTAACTGGAATGAAATTTTACGGATTAGCATAAAAATTAAAGCAATTTTTTAGTTTTTACCTCACAATTTAAACAAAATAGGGAAGATAAAAAGGTTACTGTCACTGGGCTAAAGCTTTGGAATTGGCCAGAAAAACTTTTTTAGCGAAATAAAACTAGAAAGCCGTGGAAGTTTCTTAAAATGATTTTATTACAATAGCTTTTCCTCATGCTTTTTTAAATCATTTTAAGTCAAAAACATCTTTGCACTTTGGGGGCGTGTTTTGCTAGAGATCCAAAAAACGTTTTCGAAAACTGCTTGAGTTTCTTTGAGAAATAAATGAACAATACGTCTTAATTTCTTGGGGTTAATATCAACATATCTGCATCGAAATTTGGTATAAAAACTCGTCAAATCCTTATAAAACATACATTGTGATCACACGTTATTTTTTACAATAGATTTACGTTAATTTTGGGTGACACTGTGTAAATACATATGTAATGTAGCAATATATAAGATATCTTCATCAAAATTTGAAACATTTACCAGCGTTTCGGAATTATCTTAGTATTTAATTAAATATATACCAAGCTTCTCGTTGAAATATCTACCGGGTTTTTTGTGGAAATATTTGGTGGTTTATTCAAATAAACCACCAATAGAGTATTTTGAAGCAAGTTATTTAAAACTTAAATATTTTAACTCACTTCGATTTTCCCAGATTGCATTGCAGCAATTTTAATTTGACTGCCACATGTTAAGGTCGATACAAACTTTTCCAATCTTATGGATATTATGAGGTATTTAACTATAATATCTACCTATATTTTGTCATATTGATGAACTTTTGTTTTCGTGTTTTTAATTGATATTTATTTTATATATTCGCTGATGCTTTTATTTAGATCTCAATTTTTTAATTTATATATTGTATAGTTAGATGTTTGGCAGATGTTTTAAAAGCAAACCTATTCTCTTTGTTTTTGCTTCAATAAAAAGCCTCTGACTGATTTCCTTACCAAAAAAATAATTTTCTTTTGAAAATTTCTAACCATTTGGTCTATATTAAAGAAACGGGTTTTTTTGTGTTGATCTCATATTATGGTGGATAATTTTCCTAAGCCATGTTTCCACGAGCCTTTAATCTAAAATTAGTACATTTCCAAGTTCGAGAAATTGGTACCCAGTCAATGGCGTGTTACAATATAGCTACAATGAAGATTTTGGTTCCTCACTATTGCTGTGAAACAGAAGAATTAGAATGCAACATGGAAATTCCTTTCTTAGGGTGGTCCTCGATCATAAATCGCAAAATAGGGCATAGTAGACATATCAAGGATTAAGCACAATTTAAGCTAAATTTCTGTAGAAAATAGAAGCGCGCAATAAAGAATTACAATAAATAATAATAATTTTTTTTTTTCGATCCTGTTGCTATCAATGATAGTTAATAAAGGAAGATCATAAACCAATAAAATTCCCAAAAAATATTTTCCTTTGGTCTCACTCCCAATTTCATCGCAATAGGTCAAATTCGGTCATTTATTTTAGAACCGTTATAAAAAAACTTTAATATAGCTTTGTAATTCCAAGATGCGTGGATACAGGCTAGTTACAATTAAAAATTTAAGGTTTATATATGGATAGAGTAGGCTCGAAATCAAGTGTTTATTAGTGACGT